>VWZT01000384.1:186754-233966 GCA_013397055.1 Pachycephala philippinensis
AAAAAAAAAGAAAAAGAAAGAAGGTGACATTAAACCAGCTAAAAAAATCTCAAGAGACCTGTCAATCAAGAAAGATATTTACTGAAGCTTCTATTGACCCATATATGCTCTTATCTAGAAACCTTTATCTTCTAAGACAATGTTGACTAACAGCTTTTCCTTTACTCTTGTTTCTATCTTAAAAGAATAACAAATAAGCTTAATTCTTCACAAAATCTTTAGCAAATGCCTTTTAAGCCTAACACAATGGTAGTTATTTTAAGAAGGATGGCTAAGCACTGCAACACTTTTCTATTTTTCTGTCTTCGTTTTTCATATTGGAGCACTTAATCACAGTTAATCTTTGTGCACAAGGAAGACACATTAACTTTGTTTGCACAGGACTGATATAAAAGCTTTCAACTCCTTTGTTCCTGTATTCATCTCCCTGGTAAGCTTTACCATTTTAAATAACAGATAAAGGAAATGCTGAAGATTCAGTGATACAGTCTATCCTTGCTCAAGTAACTGCAGGAACTAGACTTGTAAGAAAACTTGGAGGCAGCCTGAAGCTGAGCATCTGAAAATCCCACTGGGAGGTTTTCATGGAGGAGAAGGGCAGGGTTTATAAGGGTGTATTCAAAAACAGCAACCTGAGAAGATGCCAATGGTTAGGACAGGTGAAAGGAGACCACTTCCCTGTAAAACTGGGGCTTTTAGGTGTCTCTGCTCTCTTCAGACACAGAAAAGCCTCACTGCTGGCACTGCAGCTACCTCTTGACATTTGTCTGAGCGTCTCCTCTCTGTGCTTGCACCAAAACAAACAGCAATCACAGAGCCTTAGAATCATAGAATGTTTTAGGTTGGATGGTACCCTAAAGAACATCCAGTTCCGACTCCCTGCCACGAGCAGGGACACCTTCCACTATCCCAGGGTGCTCCAAGTCCCACCCAACCTGGCCTTGAACACTTGCAGGGATGAGGCAGCCACAGCTTCTCTGGGTAGTGGCTTGATAAAGAGTCTTGTTTTGATAAGGTTATATTCTCCAAGGCTGTGAAACGGGCTCCACTAAAGTCAGTGAGCTTGAAATGAACTGAATTTCTTTTGGACTGGCTCTGAATTTCACTGTTAAGGGTAATGGTAATTTAAATGCCTTTTATAGCCTCTTTACTCTGCCAGAGCAATAAAAGGGGGGCTTAGTCCTTGCTTATGCCCAAAGTTGCCTTGCTTAATTATCTTGGAATAATAAAAGTAATAAACCCTTTGCCTTCTCCCTATCCCGCTCACACCTACCAGAGCAGACCTGCTGGTATAAATGTACCAGTGTGGGACAGGAAGGGAATTAGAATGCTGTGGCTTGGGGGTATTGGCTGGAAGGAGAAAGCTGTATGTTAATTCATTAAGTAAGACCTGTTCCTGGGATTTTTTTGTTCTGATTATATAGGTATGAGCTTAAACTACTGAACTCAGGAGAAATTCTGGGCTCTTGGAGCTGGATGCATGCCATGGCCACATGATGATTCCATATTGGAAGAGTCTCAGAAGTGTACTGGATCCTGTGAGTGTTTATTTGCACAGGAAAGAAGCTTTGACATGGGGACAAGAGGGAGCGATGGTTCTTCATGCTGGCATTTGGAAATCAGGGCTCTGGGAGCACATCCTTAGATTCCTCTAGGAAAACTCAGCAGGTAAAGAGAAATGGGAAACAGAGAGAAGAGATCCCATAGCAACTTCAGCAGATATTAAAGCACAGCTAGAAATCCTCCTTTGCTGTCTTTTGCCAAGTCTGCATGCTGTTTTGTGTTTGTTAGGATCCAGCGAAACACAAGCAGTACAGGTTGCTCCCAAATTTCTCTGTGTCTGTCCAGACACTTCTGGGAGCTGTTCGCAGAGACCAAACTGAAAAACACTGTGCATATTTTGGCCAAGAGCCATCTTAGTTTGCTATGAAGTGCTGTAGTATAAATAAATATATATGTGCAAACAAATGCATAAAGAACAATTGTTTGGTGGTCAGGAGAAGCAAAGCTGCCCTTGGCCTTTCATCCCAAGATGAGAGGACATTAGATCAGACTGATAAGCAGGTAGACTCTTGGCTGTTGGGTCTTTTTTTTCCCCCTTTACTTTCTGTTTGGTTTCAGTTGTACTGAAACAACTTGCAAGAGGCTTTTGTAACCACTGTACTGACCAGACACCTGGTGGGCTCACAGGCCTGAGAGCCAAAAGGTTACACTCAAAGGACACGTCTTTGTCAACAAATGGATCATGGCTCTGAGGGCAAATGGCACAAAATGACTCAACCATAGAGATTCTTTCTGTCCCTTGTTGCCAAAAAGCTTTGCCTTCTCTGCACTATTCATTTCCCACAGATTTCATAGAGTCATAGAAGATGCTGAGTTGGAAAGGACCAACAAAGATCATCAAGTCCAGCTCCTGGCCCTGTACAAGACAACCCCAAGAAGCACACCAAGGGCCTGAGAACATGGTTCAAACACTCCCTGAATTCTGGCAGGATTGGTGCTGTCACCACCTTTGTGGGGAGCCTGTGCTGAGTGTCCTTTGAGGTCCTCTAAGACTTGTCTTGCCTCTTGGTGTTGCTCAAAAGACCATAAGTCTTCCACAGATCCCAAATAATTTCTGACAATCTGGTGCAAATGTTATAGATATTCCAGGATTTCACTCCAGGTGTTCACATCCAGCTGGATGAAGCTCCTATAAAGCACAGTCTCTACAAACAAGAAAACTGATTAGTGACCCAGACAAAAGTGTCTGCTCCAAGGTGAGCTGAGTAAAGTTTAAGGAGTCACTGACAACACTGCTGGCTTCCCATCAGCTGCAGTGGGATTTCACAGGTCATTAAGTAAACACCTGAATCTGGATACCTTCATCTGTGAACTAAATCTCATTCCAAATTCCTGCTTGAATATCTAATACCACTTGAAATGCATGAGCTCATTCGTGGATCTGACCATGGATATCTAAGACTCTACATCTTACCTGCTTTGTAACAATAAAAGAGTAAATATCAGAAAAAAATCCTTAGAAATAAGCTTCTGAGGCAGCTTCATGTGCAGTACAGATAAGGCAGAAGAACCACTTTTTGCTATATTCCTCTTTTCAGAGTGCCCTGTTCTACTCCTCTAGGACAGGCAACTTTGTCTCCTGGGGAGGCAGGTAGGTGTAGAGATTTTTATTGCAGATATGCTCATTTCTAGCTCCCCGTCCTAATGACTGCAGATTGTACGTGGATTGGTTTTGTCAAAAAAAAACCCCAAAATAGGCTCCTTGGGTTTCTACAGATTCCCAAAGGAAGTTTTAGTTCATTGGCTGTGGGTATCATCCTACAGTGTCTGAATACTGGTGCTACTGGTTGGGTCTTGGAAGGGATTCAAAGGCAACATTGTACAAGAGAACTTCACAGGTCCTGGCACGTTCGACAGTGGTGGGTAGTGGGGTTGCTTAATAAAGCAGCTCAGTTCAAAGTGAAGGCAGAGGGAGTGTAGGCTCATAGATCATAGCACACATGCTAGCCCAGAAATGCCAGGGTATTTCAGTTGTCATTAAAACATGCAGGTACATGAATTATTGGTGGAACGAATCATCCTGTGATGCCTGAGCACGGAGCCAATAGAGGCAAAACACTTCCAATATTTAGCAAGTTTGGCAAATTGTTTAGCTTGGAAGTTACTGAAAGCCATATTCATTTAATTAGCCTTCCAGTGTACTGGCAACAGGTCTGGTTTATCTGTGCTCAGACCCCCTTCACGATAGGTGTTTTTCAGGTCCCACACATTGAATTTTGGAAGCAACTTGAGGAATTATGAACAGGAGGGATGGATGCGACTTGTCTAAGGCAAGATGTGGGTGGGCTCTTTCTCAGCTGTCTGGCACAGCCAGTTCTTGACAGTATCCCTCCTATCCCACCTGCCATTCTAGGGCTGGGTTTTCAATAGGGCACAGAAAGGTGTTTAACAGAACATCTGCATGCCAGAGATTCTGAATATCATCGCAGGAGTCTCTGTTTTTAGGGGGTGAGATGTTCACTCAGGGACAGACAGGGGCTCTGGGTGCCATATTCAGACCTCCTTCTGTGTGTGCTTAGGACACAGAAACCAGAAAGTGATTTGCATTACCCTGATCTCCCTGCCTTGAACCATCAGTGCTGTGGAGTGCCTACAGAACCCAAATGAGGCACCCCAGCAGCAACATGGGAGGTTATTAGGACTAGAGTCAAGTTCTGTGGCACTTGAAAATGGGGATCATGATTAAAAGATCCGATTTGTTTTTCAGAAGGAAGCAGGGAGGACTTGGTCTTTTCCCTGCTGTTATAATTTCCCTCCTCTACTTTGGGATGTTTGTGGGATACAGAAAACCTTGGTAAGAAACACCCTCCAATGAAAAATAATTAATCTTTCATCATCCCTCATTTACATCTATCTCACTACCAGCCCAGGAATGCTGGTCTAAACAGAGACAATCTCAAAAAACAGACAGGTAGACAGGGGGAGTAGCAATGTGGACTTCATCTTAGACATCAAAGCAATTGTTAACTGGGTTCTATTTATAAAGTTGGTAGATTTTCAATGCACTTTCACAGAATGAGATAGACAATTAAAGAGTGGAGGTTTTATGTCGATGAGTAAGTAAACGCTTCATTTCTAAAACGATTTGTCTTAAATGAGTTGCTTAAGGTTCTGTTTATAGTCTTGGAGTGCTGGAGTACTGTCACACCTCCGCTGGTAACATCTGCCCTCAGGGGCTTGAGGGTATATAGCATCTAGCCATGTGGTTTGTCTCCAATAACTTATCAGCACCCTTTGCTTCCCAAAGCACACTGTTTTTTTCTGACATTACATGAAAAAAGGAGCAACTTTCGGTCCCACATCTTTACGCCCTCTTGGCCACAAGACAAAATTCTGAATGACAAGATTAAATCTTTTAATTTTTTTTTTATCCAATGTTTATAGGAAATTTTAACACCGAACTTGTGTTTATGGAATAACTCAGGATGGGGGGCTTGTGTTTGTGGAATAACTCAGGGTGGGGGAAGTACAGAAACTGAGATTTCCTGGTCCAGCTATGAACAAAGTGGGAAGATGAAGGAGGTAGGACATGATTGGGAGAGAGAGGAGCTGCTCACAGTAAAGCAGCTTATGGTCTCTCCAGTTCTGGAGGACAGGATTTTTCCACATGGTTTCTTTCCCAGCAGGGGAAATGTAACTAGCCCCATCTGGGACTAATTAGTCACCTGCTGAAGGAAAACAGGAACTATAAACTGATTTAAGGGTCCTGCCTCTCTTGCTGTAACATTTCTCCAGCGATGACTTCAGACCCACTATGGGGAAAAGGGAGAACTGCTTGCAAGAAACACTTTTGCCTTTGTTTATCCTTGGTGGCCTCAAGGAACGATTGGACCAGCTTAGAGCAATATCCAAGCTGCACTTTTCCTCCCTCATGCTCATTTTCATCAATATAAGTAGCACCAGCTTCTATGATCCCTGAAGAAAAGCTCCTTTTGTTTTTTAAAGAGCCCATGTCCATCTCTCAGAATGGTGAAGACGAGTTTAATGATGTGGTTACCTAAGTGCTCTAGAGCAGAAAGCAAATAAAAGAGAACACAGAATTGCCCCTTGGTAAATTTTCACATTGTCCTTAAGGTAATCTCAGAGATGGATTCCATTTCTTGAGTGTTTGATTTCACCACAATCATCTCAAAACCTTTCTGCTTGAAATTGTGACACAGAACTGGCACTCTGGTTATTGCAATGCCAGAAAGAAACTCAGGTCAGATGTGTTGAGCCACGTATGTTCAACACAAGACTCTCAGTATAGCTGGGAGGAATGGATGCTGAGGGGAAGAGCAGCGTGTTGTAGCTAACAGTAAACAATAGACACCTTGGAAAAAAACCTGGGAATAACAATGCAGTGACACTTCCTCAGACACCCTCCCAGGTGTCAGTAATTTACATCTGAACCAAAGGGGCTGCTTTTGTGTTCAGCAGCCCTTGGGGTTTTTAATTATCTGAATTTCTCCAGCTGCTCAGTGGACGCAGGTAAGCCATTGGCTAAGGTTTGTCACCCTCATTTCTGCAGACAACACTGCAGCTCCTGTCCTGCTGTGTATTTTCACCTGCCAGGTGCTTCTGGTAGGGCTGATCCGGTGTGCAGGAAGCAACAGCCTTGGGTGAGAAGAATCACAGCAGTGGGAGAGGCTTTACTGCAGGGCTTTGCTGCAGCTGGGCTATCACCTGGCAGCACCCCACACTCAGAAAAGGTTTGCTGGAAGGTGTTTTCCCAATGACACCTTGGATATGGGAAACCTGGCCCATGGAATGCCTCTTTGGAGACCAGCATTACAGACCCAGTTATAGAGTTTCACGTGGATTTTATTCACCATGGCGAATAAGGTGGGTGACATGAAGCTTGACAGAGGCACAAATCTTGGGGGAAGTGTCTGTAGTAGGTGACAGGAGGCTCTGGTCCTGTCTCCTCCTCCTGCTATTGCCAACCGCAGCTGTGCCCATACAGTTTCCAGGGCTGGTGTGTAGACAGCAATTTGAACTCTGCTAGATAAAAAGCAGTCTGTCTCACACCTCTTCTTCTTCCAAAAGCAGCACCAAAGCAGGAATGAGGAGTGAAGGACCTGGATGTAGATAAGGGTGGGTTCTGCTTCTAAGAAAACATGTGTGGAATCACAAAGTTGTTTACTTAATGTCTTTATGAATCTGGAAGGCACTCCCAAAACACTCCCTCCATGCAACCCTGCCCCTCCCTCACCTCCTCAGCTTGGAAGATGCCTAACAGGAGGCTGGCGTGGACCCCAGTGATGCACAGAACTGTGTGGGGTGATAATGCCAAAGAAATATTTCCACCCCTCTACACCTTTCTCCTATGTACACCTCATATCCCAGCAGCCAAGGCAGCTGAGGAACTCTGTACAGGTCTCAAGGCATTCCCAATCCCTCTCCCATCTACTCATATCAGCCAAGCATCTTGCTGAGAAAGACAAGGAGCAAGCTGAGGGGCCACCAGGAAGGCTCTGTCCCTATCCTCCCTCCTGCAAACCCAAATAAAAGTCAAGAATCCTCCCTAAACCAGCCTCCGAGAGGAATGGGTTAACCTGGGAGGTAGTGAAAGCCACATGAGAACTACACAGGTGCAGCAACAGTTTTTATTTGGTAAATATCACCTCCCCAACCCAAGAGGAGGCTCATGAAAGAAGATGCCTCTTCTGCAATAGGAAGAGTGTGGTTAGGAGCACTTGCTGAGCTAATAAAGGCTGTTGAAGCTTCAGCTTCCGTTGGTGGTTAACCCTGTGACAGTGCTCCGCTCCTCTGAAAACAGCACCTGAGTGATACACAGCTTAATTTTGATATTGACATGGTTTTTATCACATTGCCCTGGCACTGGGCACGCAACTGAAAGGCACTGCTCAGTGGAGCAGGGGGTGATTGGTACAGAACATGGCAGGGTTGTGCATTGCAGGGGAAATCCGGGCTGCCCCTGCCCAGCGAGCAGCTGCTGGGAGGGGTGCAGGGCAGGGAGCCATGGTGCAGTAGGAAAATGGTTGCCCTTGTGGTTAAAACCCAAAGCTCAATGACCTATTTCCTAGCAAAAGGGTTCTTTTTTGGGTTTGTTGTTTTTCTCTGCCTCTCGAGGAGTGCTTGGATTGAACGGATGAGATGTGCAGCTCTCTGTCTGTCTGAGATGGAGGTTGGACCCTGGCTCTGCATCAGAGCCACCTCAGTCTGCAACACCCATGTTTCCTCCAGGCCAAGGCTCTACAGGCAAATAGAAGCTGCAGAGCAGGACGGAGCCTGAGCACCGAGCTGATTTCTGCAGTAGGAGCTTTTTTGCATCTCCAGCCCAGAGCCCTTTTGCATCCACAGGACTGATTTTTGTGCAGACAGAAGTGTATTAGCAAAAAACCTACCCACAGCTTGTGTCCCAGCTCTAAAGCTGCTTCACAAGCTCAAGGGCTTATTTTTTCCTCCAGGAGTAAGTAATGTCAAAATTAGGAGGAGGATGTTACACGGAACTGGTATCACCCTACCCCGTGGTAACATCCAAAATTACCCTCACATCCTCTCCTGAGCTGGGAATGGCTGTTCTCTCTCATCCACTGTGTAACCCCAAGCAGCTGTGTGAGGGGTTTGCCAGCTTCACTGTCCATAAATATATCTCTATTTTCTTCATCCCTATGCACTGCTAAATGGTATTTCAGATACTGAGGAAGATGAGGCAAAAGAGTCTGCAACAGGCCTCTGCGAAGGTATTTTATTTAGGGTAAAATATGTATATTTTTTTCTTCTTCAGAGTTTTCTTTGTCTGCAAAGCATCACACACACCCCCATGGCTCTGTAGGCACACTGCAATTTTAATATTGCTTCAGTTCATGTTTCACTCACTCCACATCAGTGAAGCAGCGTGTACAGAGTTGCAGCCCACTTCCAGGCTGGTAAACAGCTCCCTGGAGGTCCTCCTTCATCTGGGCCTGCTCTGCTCTGCTGAGGTCCAGCACAAAATGATGGGGTTTAAGACTGCCCCACGGCAACCCAGCAGAAATTTTCTCCTTGTTGCACTAAGGCAGGTTTGTGGTGGGCTGTCACACACTGCAACAGATAGAGGCTGATCCTGTTTGACATCCCTGGAAGTGTTCAAGGCCAGGATGGATGGCGCTTGGAACAACCTGCTCTAGTGGAAAGTGTCCCTGCCCATGACAGGGGAGTTGGAATGAAATGAGCTCTAAGATCCCTTCCAATGCAAACCATTCTGTGATTCTGTGACTTTCATTCCTCACACCTTCACCACAGTGTCCATGGGCTGTGACAAATATCCTTTCCCCACCCCTTCTTCCTCTCTCCCCTCTCCTCCTCTCCCATCCAACGTCTCTTTTGCACAGCTGGGCTCTTCACAATGTTGGTTTCTCCAGGCATTAACTTATGAATGGTACAAGCAGCACTTTGGAAATTTACCCTTATGTGCCAACTTCCTGCTATGAGAAACACCTGCATTTAACAGCAGAGAAAGAAAACAACCACCACAGTAAACCTTGGGTAAAACTGGTTTCAATTAGGTGCCTTAATTGCAATGAAACTGAAAGGAAACAAAATGGGCTCTCTGCTTGTAAGAGCTCTCCTCCTTCTCTCTCCCCACCGCCCTTCTCACTCCCTCCAGCCTGGGTGAAGCATCACATCTCTTCAGCTCCCACCCAGACAGTCATCATCCCCACAAGTGGGCCTAGTACCCAAATCTGTGCCTTCTTGCTCATTTTCCCTCCTCACAGGCTTAGGTGGAATTCCATCCTGTGGAATTCCAGACTCTCATGGCTACAATAGACTTTCAGACACTTTGGCACAACTCCTATACCCCAGTTTGGTGCTTCTCACCCAGTTACCCTCATGATGAGCCCAGTAACTTGTTTTTAACTAAATGTAAGACCCAGAGACCCCAGCTTTTTCCCCTTTCTTCCTCTCATCTTCCCCCAGTTTTGGGATGCCATCACACAGAAAATGTACCTGACTTCCTGACTGAACAGAGCACAACAAGGGGCTGTGAACCTTCACACAGGGTTTTCCCTCCTCCTGTTGTAAATATTCTCCTTGCAAGAAGACTGAAAGCTACAATTTCTCCATTTTAACCCAGATCTGCTCAAGGTGTGGCTATTTTCATATTTCCATCAACACAGTTTCGTGTCTCTTGGCAGAGGGAGCATGTTGCCATACGCAGTATCGCGTCCGCAGGTGTTTCGGCCGCTGCCACGCTAAGGAGGTGAGAGGAGATGGTTCGGACCTGTCACACCTACATTTCATCATAAAAATGTTAATGGATCATTCCAGAAAGTCTCTGCAATCTTTTCACTTGCTTTTACTAGATGTTGTGTTGGACATTCTTGGCACCAGCGTGGCCCATTTGTGCCTCGTTTCTGCCTCTGGAGAGCTGGAGGTGGGTTATGATCAGTGTTTGTTCTCAGCTGCAGGGTTCTGCAGACTCCAGTTTCCCCTGTCATTAAACATTAAACTGTTGGACTTTCCACTCTGCCAGCAGGAGATCTTGGTGATGATGGCCATGGTGGCAGGTGGTCTTCCTCCTGGTTCCCTGCATAGGTGTAGTAAATGACTACCAGACCCAAGTGGCAGTGCGACCCCCCACACACGGAAGGCTGAAATTCAAAATTCAGAGATGCCATCACCGTGTGTGAATCCAGGGTCTCTGGATTTGTCTTTTTTTTTTGTTTGTTTTTGATGATTTTGAACTATATACAAAGATTTATATACAGTAACCTGAAAAGAACCCTACGTGATTGAGTTTACAGCTGTTATTGTAAGGTTGTATGGTTTGCTCCATAGCTGTGTTGCCCATGTTCTCATTTTGGGAGGAACTGCTTCTTGTTGGCCTTTTTCCTTAGTGGCCTCTTCTGTCCTGGTTGCTGATGTTTATCAGCACAAACTGGTGAGAGCAAAAGTGAAGGTGGATATTTACCCTGAGGAACATTCCCCTAGGAGAAGGCAGAGTATTATTGCTGGAGCAAAACTGTACTTTTCTTCAGCTCATGCTAGTGCAGGACCTTGAAAACAGGCAGAAGAGCTTAAATCCCTTTCAGCAGAGATGAGTTTCAGCAAAATTTCAGCATGTAAGAAAGGGCCGTTAATTTCCAGTGGGGTTGAGGAGAGAGCAAGCAGCATTCCAGGATTCATGCAGACATTGAGGGAGCTGAAAGACCACTCCTTCTCTGCTGTGGTAGTGAGGATGGCCATCTTGTAACTCAGGTGTAACTTAGGGGTATGGGATGCAGCTAAGTTCCCTATCCAGCAAACACACAAGTCATAGGGTGGGTTGCAATTCCCAGTTGTGTTTCTTCATGCCTACACCACCATCACCTAGAGGAAAGTTCTTTTTAGTGTCAAGGAACTTTTTTTCAAGGACGCAAAATGAGACTCATGTGAGGTAGCCAGGACGAGAGTGCCACCTTTCTCACAGCAAAACCACCCGTCAAACCCTTCCTGCTCATGACACAGCCAGGAGGGGAGAAGAGCCAGAGCTCTTGCTCAGGCAGAAAGTTTTATCTGCTGGTCTCCTGCAGCACTGGGAGCGTGGTAAAACCGAAATCTTCCTAGGCGTAGCTGAGCTTCCTCAGTGTGGTTGCTCTGCAGTGAAAGAAGGGATTGGTGTGTGTTTGATCTGTGAGAGGTCCTGGTTTGCCTTGCATTGCAGCGATGAGCTCAAGATCTGAAACTCCCATCCGTGCTGTGGCCGAGGCACGCCGAGCACCAGCGAGTGACAAACGGCAGCTGTGGGTCATGTCCCTTCCTGGCTGTGACCTGTCCTGGAGATGGGGAACTGCATCTGGGCTCCTGGCATGGTTAAAGCCACTACTCCTGCTCACCACAGCTCCCACTTCAGACCCGTTCTCCCTTCTCACAGTTGTTTCCTTGTTTGCTTTAGCAGAGGTACTACATGCCACACTGGTTTTTGAGCAGACACTGGGGAGCTGGAAGCCAGCCTGGCAAAAGGCTTGTTTGTGTGATTTTCTGCAACAGCGAGGTGGCAGTTTGGCACTGGGCATGGAAATGGAAACAAAATAGAGTTTTATCCCTCCCTTTTACAGATTTCTGCGGCAGCTTTGTCCTGCTCTTTCTCCTTGCTGTGAGACTCAACTTCTCCACCTGGGAAATGAGGAGAGATGCTTGTATTTTCATCCAAGATACAGATGGCCACTCGCTGCTGTGGCTCAGGTTAAGATTAGGCTGTGCATGCCATGGAAATAGAGGAGAAATGCAGAAGATGTTATCACTGAGTGAGTGGGCCTCAGCACTCACAGTTTTCATGCACTGAAACCAACCACCTACCTTCTGTGTGCACAACTTTCCTGTGAGGCTACATCGGTGGGACTGGAGAGAAATTTTTCAGTCATCAAGTTCAGTCTCTTTTTGTGTCTGCCAGTCATCTTTATCCTTTCCTCTAGCAAACTTTTCAGGTTTTCACCATATGCACTGCTCTTACCCAAACTCTGCCAGATCCAGATTACATTTAGGATTAGCCATCTTTTTCCACTATTACTTGGGAAGAGAATGAAAGAAAAGCAAAACAAGAGAGACTGAAAGTCAAATCGCTCTCTTTCTCATGGTGTAAGATCCTGCACGTGGGTTGGAGCAATCCCAAGCACAAGTACAGGCTGGGTAGAGAATGGGATTGAGAGCACTTCTGACTTGTGGGTGTTGATAGATGAGAAGCTTGAAATGACCCAGCAATGTGTGCCCAGAAAGTTCTACCATATCCTGGGCTGCATTAAAAGAAGTGTGACCAGCAGGTCAAGGGAGGTGATTTTCCCCTTCCACTTTGCTCTCGTGAGAACCCTCCTGGAATGCTGCAACCAGCTGTGGGGCATCCAACACAAGAAGGATGTGGACCTGCTGGAGAGAGTCCAAAAAGGGCCAAGAAGATGCTCAGAGGTGTGGAACACCTCTGCTATGGAGACAGGGAGTTGGGACTGTTCAGCCTGGAGAAGGCTTCAGAAAGACTTTATAGCTCCTTCCAGTACCTAAAGAAGCTACAAAAGAGTTGGAGAGGGACTTTGTATACAGACATGTAGTGATAGGACAAGGGGATATGACTTTAAGCTGACAGCAGGTAGATTTAGATCAGATATTAGGAATAGAAATTCTTGACTGTGAGGGTGTTGAGACTATTACTCAGAGAAACTGAGGATGCCCCATCCCTGAAGGTGCTCAAGACCAGGCTTTGAGCAACCCGGTCTAGTGGAAACTGTCCCTGCCCATGGCAGGGGGTTGGAACTGAATGATCTTTAAGGTTCCTTCCAACCCAAACCATTCTGAGATTCTATGATTCTTGTGAGTATAGTGTTTTATATCTGAACCGAGGTGGCTGCACCATGAAAAACAGAAGAACACAACATTAAGCAAAACTGGAGCAGCCATGTTAACTTCACTGCAGTGCACTGAAGGAATCCCTTCGGATTATGCCAAAAACCAAGCACATTTTGTTAAGCGAGTATGCAGTTGGGTGTACAACCATTTGAGAAGAAAGTCCTTCCTGTAGCCAGATTTTGGTGTGCAAAGCAAACCTGGCCTGGCTTCACCATGGGCCCAGCCCTGTTTTCCCCTCAGCCAGCTTTGGTCCCCCCTTTCTTGGCTCTTTTCAGCCAAGCATTACCAGGCCATGTGTTTTCAGGAACCCTCAGGAAGGTGAATGAGCTGAAGTGTGAAGTCAATGTGCACCAGCTAAAAACATCCAGCCCTTGTGGGGATGCTCTCATTCAGGAATAAAGTTGCCTTACATTGCTGTAGCTAAATCCTCAGAGGAGGATTAACCACTAAAGGCATTTTAATCCTAAATGAGAACATGCACATGTGCTTTAATTTATGGGCACTGACTTCACACCTGCACTTAGCTGACTTGCCTGCACTTCCTTGCATGTCCCTGTGTAGGAAAGCTCTAATGAGATACAACTGGAATTTGGGTGATGCTGTTGTTATTAGTTCTCTTTCTGAGGTTTCTGTAGTTTGGGTTTCAGTGCATTCCTTGTGGTTTGAGTTGGGTTTTTTTCCCCTTTTTGGTCTTTTCAGACGCCCTTTCAGTTTTGGTATACAGGATGTTTGATTAGAAGAATTTCAGACGAAAGAATTTTACCTTCAGAGAAACATATGTTTTTTGGCCATTAGAACTATTTTGAATCCTGATGGAAATTGAAATGAAGCAGCCTCCACCTCTGGCTTGGAATAAAATAAGAGGAGACTCTTCCTTTAAGTGTACACTTCTCCTTCACAGAAATTCATAACTCTAAGTGCTCAGCTAAGCTACTGAAGTTACCCAGCTGGACTTCTAATACTCTCTACAAACATTGCAAAAAATAATTTTCTCTGGGTTGGTTCATATTAAAAAAATTTTTGGAGAAGATTTTCCCTTTGTTGGCTAAACACTTGAGTGTAGAAACCAGGCAGGACAGACAGACACCTAAATTTTGTTAGTGCAACGATTCCACTGTGCCGGGCTGCTTTTTTGCTTCCAAGAAGGAGCTCAGCCATGGCATTTGTAAGGGAGAACCAAGACCACCTATACTGTTTTTTCATCAGCTGTATCTCTCTGACTCTGAGGTGACTGCACAGAATGAAATGCGGGCAGAATTAGGTCATGCTAATGCACCAATAACTTTCCTGGCTGGGAAATTCTGCAGTGGCTTTCTAAGAACATCCAACAACACCCATGATCCCGAAAGTTAATGTCTGTGGCAAGAGGGAAGTGGATTCAGTGCTGCCAGCCTGATGGAAGGTCTGAAGCACAAATCTTATGAGGAGAGGCTGAGGAAACTGGAGTTGTTTAGATTAGACAAAAGGAGGCTCAGGGGGGACCTTATTGCTGTCTACAACTCCCTGGAAGGAGGTTGTAGTGTGGGGGAATTTGGTCTCTTCCCCCAAGTAACAAGCAATAGCACAAGAGAAAATGGCCTCAAGTTGCCCCAGGGGGGATTTAGATTGAATATTGAGAAGAATTTCTTCACTGAAGAGTTGTCAAACACTGGAACAGGGCTGCCTGGGAAGTGATGGGATCCCTGTCCCTGGAAGTGTTGGAAAAACTTGCAGGTGTGGTACTTAGGGACATGGTTGAGTAGTGGACTTGGCAATGATGGGTTGAGGGTTAGACTTGATGATCTTGGAGGTCTTTTCCAACCTTAGTGATTCTATCATATGAATTTATCAGAAGACATCTGTGGCTCCAGATGCAGTGGTACCCAACAGGCAGGATTTTGGTTTAGAACACCGGGACTGGGAACAAAGATCCAGCCCCTGATCCCGCTGCACTTTGGTTTTCCCAGCTGTTCAATAATATCTGCTCTCTTTGCTTTGAAACCTCTGCTGACACTTGATGAATCTCAGGTATTTCAGGAGTGATGATTTGAAACAGGAGTAATTTTGTCTCCTAGATAAATCTTTCTCCCTCTGTTGACTACCCGAGGAGCCAAAAGAGATTAAATTTTCTATTTAGACAAGAGATTTGCCTAGTACTAAGCCCCTGACTGGTGTTCTCTGTTATAAAGTGGATATTATTATAATAATAAAATTATTATTATAGCATGCTCAACATGATACTTCATTCTCCATGTAAGGTAAGCGGATACACCTTCCTATTTGTTGTTATCATTATTTACTAGTTATTCCTGAAGCCAAATATGTTTATTGCTCCATGGAGAAGGAGAAGGGGCTTAGGCTGAAACTGCCTCTCACTCATAATCACTTTCATCCTCTAAAAAGGAGGGAAAATAGCCAAGATTCTCTGCTCAAAGGATTGTTTGGGTTTGATTTTGCTGTTGCTGTTGTTGATTACTCTATAAAGTCTTTAGGGCAAATGTAAAATGTTCTCACCTACACCCTGATACCTGGAAATCAGTATAACCTGGTCAATGACTCTGAGCTTTTTCAGGAGCTGATCCTCTTCTTTGCAATGTATGAGCTCTTGCCAGGTTTTAAGCATGTGAGCGGTAGTGCCAAAAACAGTGGACTTCATCTGCCCTTAGAGCAAAGTGCACCCTTTCAAGGATTTTTTAGAATGGGTTGCCCTTTATTTCTAAATAATCAGAAAATTTGATTTCTATTGTTCATCTGCAATTCTCATAAAGCTTCCTAAAAGCAACAGAAAGGCTCAATTTCCACATGAAAACATATTCAATTACACACCAGAGAAGGAGAAAAACAAACAATCTTTAAACTACTGCAAGATGTAAAAACACACACTCCCTTCATTAAGAGGTGCCAAAGTACCTTTCGAGTGACCATCAGCATTTAGAGCTCAAAGCTTCCTAGGCCTTGAGGCATTTATACACAGACTTCCCCTGACTTGAAAAGTCTGGCACTTTCATTTTAAAGTAATAGTTGAATTAATACCTAAAGTAAATTTTGAAGTGACATGTTGTTATATTGCAGGACAAGCAGGTCAGCGTTGCAGGGAAATGAGAACATGCTGTTGCGAGCAACAATTTCTGCTCTTCCTTGTGTCAAACTCCATTCACTCATTTAAATCACAGAGCTCAGCAGACCTCAAAACAATTTACAAAGGAATTACAATAAATTACACTCGTCCCTGTTTTCACAGAGAAGGAAACTGAGGAAGAGAGAAGTGAAGTAACTTGGCAAGTTCCTGCAGCAGGGCTGCTGCAGAGGCAGGCAGGATCCAGGTCCTTGGGCTCAACGCGGGTGTCAGGCCGTGTTGTGCAACATTACGTGCAAAATGTGTATTCTCTAATTGCTACAGACTAAATCCTGAGGAAATAATGAAATGCAGTAATCCAAACTAATTGTACGCTTTACCTTTTTAAGCAATACGGGAGCTTTAGCTTTACCATGCCCACTAAACCATATCACAAATACACTTGAAAATAAGAAAAAATTGGGGGTTTTTAAACATTTTCTGGATCTTTGATTGATGTGGCTTTGAAGTCACAAGTGGGGGGCTGGAAGTACACTGTCTTTTGTTTTGTCTGATCCCAAGGTTTCATACAACCCTGGGACTCTCACTTTCTGAGGGGTGCCATGAGGTTCTTGTTGCCATCAGGCTCCAGGGCTTCTGTTGCTTTCAGCAGCACTAGTGATAAAATTCCTGATTTGTAAAACCAAAGCAAATCTCCAGTCCTCAACCAAATAAATCTTATGACAGTGTAATAAAAAACCCACAACCCTCATCTCCAGGCTCTCTGTTTATGATATCTCTGCCCTTCAAGGGAGTGAATTCTGCTCCAGCTTGCACAGATGTGTTTCGTGGCGTAAAGATGTACTTAAAGGGAGGTGCATTTTTTCATGCCGTGGTGAATTTGGCCTTTAGGTAGCAAATTCTTCCCTCTGTTACTCCACTACAAGCTCATGCACTTTGTCTGGGGCAGGGAATGTCTTTCTGTTCAGTGCATGTGAAGGGCTGGGTGCACTGCGGTTCTGGGCCACGGTTTGGGGCTCCTAGGCACTACCACATGCTGCATAATTAATATTAGTAATGAATAATAATAATAATAATAACAGCTATAATAATAATAATGTATGAATAGGAGGGAACCCCATAACCTTGCCCTTGGGTGCCTGAGTAGGAAACACAAGCCAAGGCAGTTCAAGAGAGACACCAACAACAGGGTTACAGCAGCCCCGGCAGCTGCTGGCTTTCCTAATAAGCATTATAAATGTGGCTGGGAGAGAGAGGCAGTGCACAGCAATTTCACATTACCAGGCTCCACGTGCAGGGCAGTGGACCATCACCGATGGAGTCATTTCAGTCTCGACTGGAAAACCAGTGGGAATTACTGCTCTGGAACATTTTTCATTGAAGGGAGCGCAGCCCCAGGAGCAAGCTCTGAGAGCAGCACTGGGGTGTAAAATGAATTGCAAACAACTCTTGCTTTTATGTCTTCTATACAAATGCTTGAGTGATGAGACTCAAGCTATTATGGAAGGTTGCTCCGTGGTGCCAGCTAGTTGGTTATCACTGGGACGATTAGCAGCTCTACCTGTCACCTCTTTATTCCAATGAATGGGGCCCACTTTGGTTCTGGCAGATCCCCACTGACCTTTAATTTGTTGCAAGATGCATCCTGAGGAGGTGCTGAGCATCCCCACCTTCCGGTGACGACAGCACGTCTCTGAAACGAGCTTCTCCTTGAGAAATGATAACAAATGAATGATTGGAATTTGTATTTTTTGCTCCACAGTTACTGTTTTTATTCTGACTTCATATTCAGACTTCTAGCGGTTCCAGAAGGCTGTTTGATACCTGGAGAGAGGAGGAACCTGATCTTTATGTCACTCTTTCAGGATGGTGTTCCTGGTGCAGAAAATGTTTTTGATAGCACAACCTGTCCTTCCACAAGCAAAGCTCGGCATAACATCAGCAGCTTTAGCACATGTTTAAGTTCTCCAGTAAACAAGAGCAAACTAAAGCTTTGCACTCAGAAAGAAAAAAGGGTTTGGTCTCATGTCCCAGTGACAATGTATCTCATAGTTTCTTTTTAACCTGGCATTTATTGCCGCTCCCAGGAAGACCCTTAAACAGTGGCAGCAAAACAATTGTTGGAGTAAGCAAATATTGTCTGGATAAAGGGCTTCAGCATGCCAAGCCAAATCCTGCCCACTTCCAGTCTACTGTAAACCCAAAGAAACTCTCTTGATTTTTGTGGCATTATTGGGAAAGCAAAGCCCAGCTCTTCAGGGCCCTTCCCAGTTGTTCCTGGAAGGGTCAGTCTCTGCTCTGAAATCCACCACACCCTTGTCCTTGACAGCAACCAGCTCCTAGGTCACAGCCATTAACCCAGTGCCAATGTGTTTCAATCAGTTTTTATGCCCCTGCTCCTCTCTCATGGAAGGCTTTTCTTGAACTTCACTCCTCTGATGTTTAGAAATCTTCCAGTTTCCAGCCTTACAGCCAGTTTGTTCTTGTGCCAACATTGTCCTTTTGCTTAAATACCTCATTTCCCTCCATGGCGCTTGCCCACTTTCCCCTCCCTAGGATGTATTTATAGAGAGCAATCGTATTCACTGCTAACCAGTGCCTGCTCAGCACCTTCCAGTATAGGTCCCTGGCATCTGTCTTATAGACACAGCTTAAAGTGCTTCCTCTGTGTCTGAACGCAAACAGAGTTCCCACCCTGTTCCAAACACGGTGCTTGCACACGCTGGATCTGGTCCAAACGGCCTCAGGATTGCCTATATACTTAATTTAAATGGCAACAAAAATAAATCTCAACCCAAGCTGTCTCATGGGACGGGCTCTCTGCAAACAATGGAGATCCGTGCCCTTCTCTTGGTTCCCTCTGCCTGAGAAAAAAAAAGGGCAACTCTAAGTTGCCGAGACTGAATTCCCTTCCCGCCTCGCTGGTGCTCTCCCCCTGCCCTGCTCCCGGGGTCTCACTGGGGAGGGAAGCCCCTGCAGTGGTGCTGATAGGACCGGAGTTGTCTGGCTGCCAGGGTGAATCAGAACAGCTCCGTCTCTAACATCCCACCGCCTGTTAATTAATGCATTAATGAATTGCCTTCTAATTCCTATAATCACCCTTATTTTTGGGGGTGAGCAGGCTTTCAAGGTTGCACAGCTTGCCCAAGGCCACATAAGAAGTTAGTGGCAGAGCCAAGAAAGAAACCTGGGTGCCCTGGCTCCTGGGCTGGGCCAAATTGCTCTCCTTTTGGTAAAACATCCTACGCACCATTTCCTTCGCTCCAGCAAATGCGCTCGGTGCGACGAAGCACCTTTTTTTTTTTTTTTGCCTTACAGCAAGACTGCAGCAAAGCGTGTAACAAACTGAGATTTGAAGCTGCCTTCAGCAGTTCCTAATCTCTGCAAACGTTATACTCTTTGTGGTAAGGAGCTTGGGAAGCTCTCCCTGCCTCCTTTGTGAAGGCAGATACGTGGAACTGGCAGGGTATTGTTTTCACTTCTGAGTCAAGCTCGCCTTCTGTATGCAGATAAAACTTCCTTCAAAGTCAAGAAGAGTTTTGCTGAAGTGCATTAGCCCAATTTGTTTTTAACTTATATGTTACTTCACTGACATAAACAAGTACAAACTAGTGCTAATGCTATAGGCAGCCAGTACAGCTACTGCAGGGGGAACTGGTTTGTGATCTTTTAGTGCATTGATGGGAAAACTGTTCAGTTCTGATGATCAAATGTCTGTTTTCCTGTAATTAATATTTTTTTTTCACTTGTTCACAGTACTGCTTATTTTTGCACGTCTAAGTTAAAAATAACTTGCCGCAACTTCATGTGTAAACATGAATGGGATTATCATCAATATGTTTGATATTATCATTATTTTTTTTTGTTACTTCACTACCATAATTATTCAGAGTTCATCATAAAGGTAATATTTTAAGACAAATTAGGCAGAATTTTTATTGACCAAATCCATCCTAGAGCTGCCTCATCACCTTTAAGTGACTCACCTTGAGATGGTTTAGTGGGCATTGTATATAAGGTGACATTTACCTTCTTTTCAATTTCCTGTTTAGTTGTTATTCAGCAGGGGAGCCCATCAAATGAAAATCTAACTAACAAAAAGATGCATGTAATTTATTATATGGATTAATTCTTCCAACACACTAATATTTCCTGTGAGAGGTGGAGGAGTCTCAATTTACATGTATGGTTATGGCTTTTGGGTGGGAAATTTTCACCAGAAAAATAACCTTTTTGGAAAGAACCTGTATATTTTAGTACTTTTTTATTCTTTTAAAACATGAAAAAATCTGGAGTCGCACCAGCATTGCCAAGGGTCATGATTGTTTTCTGCTTATGACTAAAATTGAAGGAGGTCTCAATTTTGTATTAAAGTTTCTATAATACACCAAAATTCAACCTTTTTTTTTTTTTTCCCTCTGTATTGCAGAAGTAGGACTTTGAATGTCTTGTATTCAAGCTAAAACCCAGAACTGTAAAGTCCCACCTCTCGAATGCAGAGATTTTAATCACTCCAAGATCTGCTCAGCCTGCAGCTTCTTGCCCAGAAGAGGACCAGACTGGGGTGATGGGCTGAAAAGATCTCTTCTCCCTGCTTGCACTCCTGCGTGAGAGAAGAGACAGGAGGGCTGTTGGGGATTTATGGAGAAGTCCTAAAGAAAGAGATCAGAGGAGGAGGCAGAAGGGAGGCTCCTGCCTGGTGGTGTGAAGATTGCTGATTCAGGGCTGCAGCCCTTGCAGGAGTTAGTGTGCTCCGCAGTGCGAAGGGAGCCAAGCCACTTATGCAATATTAATATTAATAACTGCTTTGCACTTCTATAGTGCCTTTCATCCGAGGATTTCAAAGCGCTTTACAAACATTAATTAATTAAGGCCCATAACACCCTGTGAGGTAATGCAAGTAGATATTACAGCTCATGCAGAGGCCAGAATTGCCAGCATTACAGGTATAATCCTTTAGCAAGAGTTAACTTATTCTTGAGCAAGCTTTCTTACTTATAGGCATAAACAGGCTTCCCTTTAACACCGAGCGTGTCTTTTTCTTCCCCCTTCTTCCCCTTGATCCGTCAGTCTTCACACAAGGAAAACTCCCACTACGAGGCAGCCAAATGAGGTGAATGAGCAGTACTTCCATCTCCCAGCTCACTGCTTCCTCTTTGATCGTCTGATAAAATTGTAGGATATCGAGAGGCTGCAGAGTTGTGTCACATATTAGTGTCCTGCTTCTGTGGGGTTTCCCTGTTCTAAATATACTTTGCACCAGGGAGATTAAAAAAGGAAGTGAACTAAAATGCGTTTTATGGCACCTGCTTATCAGATGACCTCCCAACAACCTGCAGACATTAGCTAATGTAGCCCTCATCGCAGCTGGTCATAAATGTCATTAGTGCCATTTTAGCCAGGCATTTTTTAACTGTTCCCAGCTCCTGTATTTCAGGACTGAGTTTGGGGCTGGTGAGGAAAAGATGACCTCTTAAATCTTCTACCCTGTTCATTGCAGACCCTCATTTAACACTGGTCTTGCACTTCATCAGCTCAACATTTGCACCCATCCTGTTTTCAGCCTGCCTTTTCCTCTATGGGAAGGTGTGGGATGCTTTTCCATCCATTCCTGTCCACTCCACATGGGAATAGAGTAGGGTCAAGCTGAGTGATGTCCATTCCAGCCGGTTCTGAGTGCACCTACAAAGGGGTCCTGTCCCAAAATCCAGCGCTGAGAACACAGTGAGACCTGGGTTGACATCTCTGGCCATGCTGAGTCACGTCATGCATTTAAATATGCTGGCACGTGTCCCTCAGTCCATCCTGGCAGGAGCAGGCCTGTCCAAGGGGAAGCCAGGGGGATGGAAAAGCCATATTTGTGCTCTTGTGTTCCAATGCTCACATTGTCTGCAACACACAGAAAATGGCTCTTTGTTGTATATGCCAAGAAACACCCATTTTTCTGCCATTAGCCCATCTCCCATCATCTCCCCTTTCCCTTTTGGGACTGATGGAGCTGACCCCCCTGGCTCCAAGCTCTACACACAGGGAAGTGTTATGTCCATCCCACTTGACCATTTTGGTAACCATCCACTGCATCTGGAGAGGCTCAAAGGGATCTTTGGGGGGAATTAGTCCAGAGCACAACTTCTCCAGGATTTGCCCATTCAACTGCATTCTGAAACTGCGCAGACATTAGCTAATTAATGTGGTGAGTTCATTAAACCAATTAATTGCATTTCTTTCTGCGAGTGGGCTATCAGTCATCTTCATAGAGTGCCGTTTAGGGCGTTAAAAATATTCCCTTCATCAAATTAAACTTTATTAAATAATAACTCCTTCCAAATTCTGGGCTAGGAATGAACAACGTCACTCTAACCACAAGAGCTGTTTATTGCGCATAAACTTCTTTTACTGCCCTGCCAGCTGTGATAAAACCAATTCAGATGCATATTCTCAGTACAGTAAGCACTTTCTCCCCTTTCATAGTCTTGCATTAACCCAAAGACTCCATCCTTTTGTGCAGAACTCCCACTGAAATCAATGGGAGTTTTGTGTGTGCAAAGAATGCAAGGTTGGGAAGTTATACGTCCTCATGTTGGCCAGCAAAGGCATTGTGCTTGCCACGAGGGGCTTTTTGGCAGGCAAGAGAGTGTTTTGCATTTTTCAAAGACAAGCAGAACTGAAGAAACACTTAAAGGCAAGGGAAAAAAAGAGAAAAATAATAAAAAAATTTCCTTTTGGTTTTGATTGTCCTTAATTCTAATGTGAGTCTGAAAATACCTCTTTTTATTTTAAAAGAATTTGAAAATTTGTCTTTTAACAAAACCATTTTTTAAAGTTTAAAAATACCTTCATTTTATGGAACTTCTCAGAACTCATGGGTGTATCTGTTAGAAGACATCTTTAGCAGGATTTTTTTCCCCTCAATATTTGTTACACAGCAAAGTTAAAAGGTACTAAGATAATAATAATAAAAATAATAATTAAAAGGACAATGTTTCTCAAACAATTCAAAAAAATATTTTGGTTTTAGGTTTTAATATCTAAATTTCTGCTTTCAAACTTTAATTTAAAAAAATGGTTTGGGAAACTTTTTTTCTTTTGCTAAATGTACCCCAGAAAGTTTCTATTTTAAGGTATTTTGAGTATCATGCAGTGAACACCAGGTCTGATTCTTGGCACTCAAAAAATCATTGCATATTAGTAATTTCTTTACTGTAATTTCATCCTTGAAGATCTACTTCATGTCGATTTATGGCTGCCTAAGAGCAAGTAAAGGCAGCATTTCCAAAGCTTTAGTCAGATAAAAGGACACAAATGTCTGAGTGCCACTTCAGATGTCTAAGTGGCCTACATCTTCAGTCCCCACTCAGTGACCAGCCCTGTTTTGTGATCTTAAGTTGTGGATACCCCATCACTGGAAGTGTTCAAGACCAGGACCCTGACCAACCTGGTCTAATGGAAGATGTTCCTGTCCATGGCAGGGGGTTGGAATTAGATTATTTTTAAGATCCTTTCCAACCCAAGACATTCTATGATTCCACGGTTCTGTGATTTTATGATTCTGCGTCCTCTGGTGCTCATGAGATCCAAGAACAGGTCTCAGTGGCCCTGGCAGGATGTCACTCCCCGTGGGGCTGAGGAGGGAGGGACACGTAGCATTCTCTCCAGTTGAGGAACCCCTTTGCCTATTTCATGGGTAGTTGGTCCAACCACTCGGCACCTGTCTGACACTGTACTCAACTCCATATGCATTTACCCATTAAAAAAAAAATCCCAAGTTTTGACTGCCTGTAGCCTTTGAAGGAACTTAAGGGAAGAAATTTGTTGGAAAATTGTGTCTTCCCTTCCTCCCACCCCTCTGTTTTCCACGTCATGCTCCACATTTCTGCATGAAGGCTTAAAGCTGCTCAATGACTCAGGTTTTTTGGCTGGTCTGTGTTCCGCCAAAAGTGTTTGACCTCCACAAGGAGAGCTAAATAGCCAAACTCTGGGTTTTGAATTTCTTTTGCCATCCAAAGCACCTAAAATACAGGCATTACAGCACCTAGTTTGCACATACCTAAGTCTTCTCATTAGATCTAGCTTTAATTTTTGTGTCTCTTTCAGAAACATCAGCCCTAGATGGAAAAATCTGCCTTGCTACATCTAGGATGTTTATGTCGAAACCTGATAACACAAAGATCCTGCTTCACAGCTTCTTCAACTCATCATTCCCTTTATTAATTAAATTAGAGCAATTTATAGCAAACACACTAAGATTAAATTAGAGACTCTGGAAGAACTCCAACCAATTAGAATGATAGTTAAAAATAAATTCATATCTAAAAGAGAAAGAAACCTGAAAGACCACAGCAGGCCACAAAACATTGCAAGAACTTGAAAATAAAGCTGCAGGGAAAAAATCAATTGCATTGTGGCCAATATTAATCTCCCATCAATAAATACCATATCTTTCACTGCTTATGGTAATTGCCCCAGTGATTCCCCTTAAAGTGGTTCTTGAGCACTTAGAGGGCCTGTTGATAGCATCTTATCAGGTCTCAAAGCAATGGTGTGAAAGCACAAATAGGAATCGCAGCCTAGGCTGAGAAAAAATGTGGTCTTTAAAATGTGCTGATTTGACAAAAGGTTGTTGTTTGTCACAGACATTAGTTTTTATCTGCTTAGTGGATAATTCTTCCAGAGAGATCTCTGCAGCATCTCTCTGACACTGCTGCTCAGCTTGACATGAGGCGGATTTTCCAGTAAAAGTAAATATTGAAGTAAAATAGATCCAAGCTCCAATTGCTTCTTCAAATGGACTTTTTTCTGGAATCATGGCCTGGATGCTTCGGGATGCCATGTGACTTTTCATGGGTTCCTGCCTGAGGGCTGTTGCTTTCTTCAGCCTGAGAAATGACAGGAAGGAGCTCATGCTACCGTGAAAATGTTATCGTAAAAATGGTTGTCACACCAAAGGGAAGTGGGCTTGGTGGTTTTGGTTTTTTCTTTTGGAAAGTGTTTTGAGTCAGAGCTAACATCCATGAAAGCTGGTTGCTGACCTTAATTGCCTCTTGGGAAGTAGACACAATGTCACATTTGTTGTGTGCAAAATGGCATTCTCAATTTCCATTCGTTACCAGAGCCCATCAACTTTTGTGGATTTTTGGAATTATCCAGCTGAATCTCTCTTCATGCTTCTTTTGCAGCCAGGACCTGTAAATTTCACAGGTCAGATCCTGAAAATGCCTAAGTGGCCATCACTGTGGAGGGCACTGTCTGGTCTAGAAATTCTGCATGTTTTCACAACAGAAGAAACACTTTGCATGCAAATTTTGCCAATTCCTAGATGACCCTGGCTATTTTTTTACTGTGCAGCTCACAAGATGCTCGAAGTGCCCATAAATGATTTGTGGCAGAAGGGATTTGCCAAAACCAAAGAAGATTTCTGGAATTCTGTTCAAGTAATACCATAGAAAGTCAGGCAGCAGAAGAGAGGCACATAGGGATTTTCAGGCAACATCCTTCAACTGCATATACTGAGCATGATCTTGTGATTATTTTATGTACACGTTATTCTTCCTGATGATCAGACACAATATTTGATGTCCTTTTGTTTGCCCACCAGTGAGTGTTATATTTTCCTTATTATTTAGATTTCCTTAGGCTTTAATGGCATTTTCTAGATTTTACAGAAATGTTCCAGAATTTATCCCTTCCAAGGTGGCATGCGCTGTTTGAAATTAAACTAAAAGACATCTCTTTGATGTTACTTTTCATTCTAAACTTAGCCATCGCATGCCAAAGCCCCACTTTTGATTGAACACAGCTTTCTTCGTTTTGGTAAGTTTTTTTTTTTTTTAAGTAAAGATCTCATTAAAAAATAAATTTTCATTCCCCTGTAATGTATCAGCAAGATTACAGAACTCTGATTTGCTGTTAGGATCGGAAATTAACTTCAAAAGACAAGAAATGGAAAGTGGTGGCTTATTCTCCCATGGCATATTACAGCAGTAAGAGACAGAGTGATATAATGATATCAGAAATGTATTTTTCTCTCAAATGAAGAAAACTATATCAATTCATTTCACACCTGCATATTTACTTGCATTTCAGGACACTTTTCTACCCTAAGTAAACATTTGGGATAAGTCACAAGCTGGTATTATTATTGTAAAATATGCTGGCAGATAAGAAGTTTCACTTTTCTGACACATCCACTGCCAGGCATTATTCCCTATTTTATATTTTTAAGCTAAATTAGGCAAAGTATTGAGTGTTTGAGCTTGCATCCAGCTGCACATCTAAACCCGTTCTTGACAGCAAGCAGGAGTGGTCCCACTGAACCTGGTTATATGCCATAAAGGAACTATGCATTGAATTGCCCAACTGGGTCTGAGCCAGGGTGCAGAATATTTTGAGGATCCAGGCCATCCCACAGTCACCTCTATGGTTTCTGAGTATCTGCCTTAAGTCATTCAATTTTTCGAAATGGCATCTCTGTTGTGGTGTATTATCCCTCCTTCCTTCATAAAAAACTTTATTGAAGTTTCAACTCTGTCCTTAAGGCCTGATCCAGACCAGGATAGGAGGCATTACATTCCCAGCTGTTCTTGGAGCTGGCTGAAGTCATCCACAGGGGTTCAGGTATCTTGCTGGAAGAGGTCCTGTGCTTACCCTGCTTGTTTTTAGCTCTGTGGACTTTTTTGAAGGGTAGACCTGGAGAAGAAATCTCGCAGTCCTGAGAGATTCACCACCACAGAAAGTTTTGTCACTTGCAGAAGGTGCTAACACAGGGGTGTTGAATACTTACTCCAAATGGGACAACTCATAGCAGTACCTAACTCTTGAGTACCTGTGCCCAGAATGAACCCCCAACTCAGTGTTAAGACCTCATGTCAATATGTGATGTGCATTCAATACCTTACAAAAATCCTTCCAAAGCCCCAAACTGAACAGTAAATAGTCAAGAAAGAAAATATAGAGTGGAAGTGGCCAAACCAGGGCTGCAGGGAAGCATGGCTGGGACAGGTGGGTCCCAGGCTTCACCTAAGCAGGTCTTCAAAGGACTAAGCAAAGTCAGCTTTGCTTTGCTCCCTTCAAAAAACACAGTCACCAAAGGAAAAGGAGGAGCCTCTCACCATTTATGTTGTAGTTCAGTGGTTAAAACCACTTGCCCAAGAAAAGCGAGACAAGTTTTGGGTTTGCCTCTGCCTGGGAGGTTCAAACCTACGTTTCCCAATTGCCATGGGAGTACCCCAACCACAAGACTGCAGGTGACGCTGGGTGGAGAAAGCATTTCTGCATTCCTTGGTCAAGCTGTGGGACTGTGCAGGAAAGATGGAGAGATTCCCACGACCCTTTGTGAGGAGAAAGAGATGTTTGGCTTCTGGGGCATTTCCCCTTTTGTGTCAGCCTGATATCTGTTTATCTAGACACAGTATGAGATTTGGATTTGGGAAAGGGAAGTGACAATTTTGTGAGTGAGTCAGAGAGGCATTTAATGAATGATGTGTTTTCTCCTAGAGATTATACCCTCTACATCCTTCAAATCTCAGTCCATAGCTCTGTGGTGCAAAATATTCATGCACCAAAAAAAAAAGTGGAAACTGACATTTAAGACAGTCCTCTTTTTAAATCCTGGGACATGGACACATGTTCTGCTTGAAAGTCACCTTGGGGTACCATGACTCCTTCATTGCTTTCTCTCTACTCATCGACATAGTTTGAATGAGGAAATAAATCCTTTCTCCTTCCCATGCCCTGGATCTCACCCTCACCCAACAGCTCAGAGTTTAGGATGGTTTCATGGGAAACGGGAACTCTGAACCCCTGGGGCTGAGGAGGGCCCAGGACCCACTGTCCCGGTTCCCGGGTGAGTGCTTTAATCCTGGGGTTATTACAGGAGCAGAGGGCACTGTCACTGCTGCCTCCTCCCCTGCCAGCTGCGTTTAAAAGAAGAAAGCAACTACCAGTGCATTCTTGAAGGGTGTGATCTTGTGAGTGAGAGGTAGGTGTGTTCCCAGAATTTCTCCAGGATTGGGTCCCTCAGGGGACTCTGGTGCCACCTTGCCTTGCCATGCTGGATCGCAGTGGGGCTGCCCAAGCCAAGCCAGGCACATGATGAACTGAGGCACCTCCAGGGTGAGATGGTGGAAGGAGGGGCTGGGGGACTGTGGTGTTTTTGATTGTCAAAATTCCCCCAAGTCTTTTCTGTTAGACGTCATCAGCAAGCACTGAGGTCCTTTAGGAAGGGCAGCCTCCATGGAGCCCTTTAATGGACACCCAGAATTCCCCTTCCAGGATACGCTCTTTTCTTCACAAACCATATAGAGAAGCTGCAGAAGACCATATAGAGAAACCATATAGAGAAACCATATAGCTGCAGAAACCATATAGAGACCCTTCCTTAATGCAGGGTCCTGATCAGTTCAAATGACATGTGGACTTCAGCATAATGGCTTTACTCTGAAAAGGGTAGATTTAGATTAAGTGTATAAAGGATATTCTTTGTGAGTGGAGAGACACTGGAAGAGCTTGCCAAGAGAAGCTGTGGACACCTCATCCCTGGAAATGTTCTAGACCATGTTGGATGGGGCTTGAGCAACTTGGCTTAGTGGAAAGTGTTCCTGCCCATGGCAGGGATGTTGAAACTGGATGATCTTAGAGGTCCCTTCCAGCCTAAACTATTCTATATGCTTGGACTAAAGTATACGGGTTTTTAAGCATTGGACTTAAGTATGTGCTTAAGTGATGTGCCTCAGGTAGGCTAAAGGCAGGTTACTGGGAGCTGCCTCTCAGTGTCCTGGCCATTACTTTTAATTGTTTTCCTCTGTTACTCCCTATGAAACAAAAAGAGTTCAGTAAAAATGGTTCCCTGTATGTGCTAAAGCAACAGAGGACATTAATCTGGAAAATAGGGCCATGTCTCCACCGAGATCATACGGGATCCTTTTTGTCCCACCTAACGCGATTTCCCAGTTTACAAGATGGAAATAGCTTTCCTGTGACTGAAGGCGTCTTTCACACACTGTTTCTTTAAATTATCATTTGCAATCCCTCAAAGAGAAAGAGGCAAAGGAAACTGGGTGGGAATTAGTTACTCCTTCACGTACATTGCACTAGTTACTGTGTGGGAGGATCATTATTTCTAATGATGATGGATGGCTCCTATATGAAAGGGTTTTTTACCTGTGTTGTTCCCCAAGTTGGAGCAAGAAAGGGTTACTATTTTAATGAGAGAAGTTGAAATACAATTTATTGAGAAGGATGAAAAAGAAAAACCATAAAAGCTGAATCAAAACAAATGGAATGCTTCACCTGATCACTTTTACGGCGTTGCTGCTTTCATAAGGTGTACACACACACACACACACACACACACACACAGAGCCACCGAGCTCTGACTCCAGCTGTTTTGTACTACCTCTTTTTTGCCTCGTATCTTCAGAAGACAGTTTTCTCCAAACAAATATTTCCAACGCCTATTTTTACTCAAAACACAAAGAGGGGAAAACGTGACTACAAAAATCTTATACACTGACAATTTGTTCTTCTTTGTTAACAGCCCCAGACAGAGACCGTCTCTATTGCATAACGACAGAAACCCGACACCTTGTCACACCTATGTGCCACGATTACTGGGAGCCCTGAAGGTGCTACCCAAAACAATAGCAAAAAAATCTGCTAAACGGGGACCCTCATACAAATGCAGCATAAAAGCATCAGTTTATTCCAATCCATACTCAGTTGATTACTCCAACTGAGGAGTTGTCATGAAGATAGGTAGATAAATAGATTGATCATATCTTTTTTTTTAATAATTGCACCCTTCAAACTTAACATATTTTGACAGTGGAGTATATTAAAAGCTATTAAAACAGCTGTTTTGCTGTAGGGAATATTACTTGTGGGTTGAATGCAGAGATATGTGTAGGTATTTATTCAGTAATCAATCATAGAGAGAAAAGACCTCGAATTTCAGTTGGAAGTTTTTATTTTTATCCTTTTCCTTACTACTGGTCTTTAAACCTGCTCTGAGGAAAGCTATACATGCCCGGCTGGTGCTCATCAAAAGCAAGCAATCACAGCTAAATCAGCATGCAAAATGCCACTCAACCTTGGGCCTTTATTAAAATTTGCTGGGACTCAATTTGAGATAGCGATCGTTCTTATTAAAAAGCAAAATGTAAGATAGTTTTTTTATATAAATCTCTGGATGGAATGGAATTGTTAATCAGCATAGGCTGATGTGATTTCTCTGTTGCAAATCCTGCCGAGGGCTCAGAAGTGGCACATTACCATAATTCCTAGGCTAGAGCTGGCAGCTTGAAAAAGACCTGCAAGAATCTTTAAAATGCTTAAGCAAAGCTGGAAGTCACAGCAAACAACACACACTGGGGATGGTTACCACAGGTTCATCGTGTTATATAACAAAGTTTCTTCCTTGGGTCTGTTTGCTCTTACCACAATTTGCTGTTTTGTTGGGTAATTGTTTATGTTTTCTTGAGAAAAAAGACAACAAAAACAAAATTCTAAATCTAACCAAAGCTCTGTAATTTCCTCTAAAACCCAGCCTATTTTTATACAATCCCCTCTGCTGTGTATCGTATGAACCATACATTCATATGTATCATATGAATTTGATATGTGGCATCACTCAACTAAGTACATACATACACATGCATTTTCACCTTTAAACTAACACCAATTATTTCAGAATCAGTTTATCACCTTTTTATTCCCCTGGTCCTTTCCTGCTTTAATGCTGGTGCATTTCAGCTCTGAAGTATCTGCAGGTCAGCAGTAAACATATCTCCATGACTATTTCGTATATTAATTTTAAAATATTGTTGAGCTATTTGTTATCCCAGGTACTAATAAAATTGTACTACTATTATAATTAATAAGGAACACTGAGTAATGCAAATGACAATTATTTTCTGTGATTGAAAACATGATGCTAATCACTGCAGATAGAAAACTCCACAGCTGAACTCTGCATGACCAGTACGATTACGTTTTATCTTTAATATTATTACACCATTCAAAGTCTGCTGTTGTGTCTGTGTTAGACACTGCACAAATGTACAACAAAGAAGAACTGTTTTTCTACATATGTTTTATTCCATCTGTAAATATAAAGAGCCAGGGATAATAACCAGGAAAGCATGGTCCATACAAATGTCATAGTAACTCACTGGCGATATATTCTGGAGATTATGGCATCAATAAGAAATATTTTCATTGACTCGGTTGCTTTTGGCTCAGGTTCCAAGACCAATGGTTGGCTGCTTTCTTCTGGTCTTTAATCAGGAATAAACAAGAGGGAAAGGAAACAAAGAGCCTTTTAATGAGGCACTTCTACCTTGATATTGGTGGTCCAAATCTCATCCAGGCCAGTAATGGACAAAAGTAATTTTTTTTTTTTTGGTTTGGGGTATGGGAAATAAAGATGTTACTCATGGTCCAGTTCTCATGGGACATGTGTGCACCAAAGAAAAGTATCTCCTCCCAGGACTTTTTTGAGGTGTTCTGAGGTAAGACACTGGAAACTCATTGCACAAAGGGTGAGTTACCTGTTGACCTACATCAGCCTTTGCAAACTGATGCATATGGAAAGAGAAAACTTGTTCTGATGTTGATTCTTCCGTACCTTCCTTGAAGATTGTGAGAACAAATCGGTCATAGATTGCTGCCTGATAGTCATGAGTAAATTTTAATTCCAGCATGCAGGCACTCCCTTTGGAAGGAAAAGACAGGCTCAATTGCACATGGAGAGACAGAATTGCAACCTTGCAAAAATCAGAGACTTTGTTTCAAGAGCCAAACAAAATTGAATGTGTTCCCCCCACACACATACATACACTATCATCAAATATTATCAATTTAATTGCTCGACTCCTGCAGCTGTGAGCACAATATATCAGCTTGACTGGAATGGAATTTGTAATTCTGTAAGACACGTTCGAAAGTAAAATATTGAGCTAAATTTTCAGCTAATGAGAATCAGCATAGTTCCACTAACCTCAGATAAGCTACTGAGCAAGCAGGAATCGTTCGAGTTCCTCTGACTTAGTTGGAATGCCTTCACTCGATTCAGCAGAGGAATATAAATTTACTCCAAGAATTTGTGTTTCTGCACCTTTTTGGGGATCTGATATATCCAGTGCTTGGAAGGAGCCAGCACGATGTGATACACCCCAGCAGATCTTCTCCAAACATCAGCGGCTCTGCCGGGGAGCTGAGCTGGCGAACTCGCCGTCACGGGATGCTGTCGATGCTTAAAATCTACACGGCTTAGGGGGGCCACTGGAGAAGTTAATGGAAGAGAAAGCTATTTAAAGTTGTTAAATATAAGGACGTGATCTCTGGCTCAGAAACTCTCAAACTGGAAATTACTGGCATATTTGGGAAGTGCCATCATGTGCCTGCACTTTTCTTATGTTCAGTGCATGTTTGCTTTTGGCCTTTATTAAAACAGGATCCTAAGTTGAGAGGACCTTTGCCCTTGACAAATATTGCTGATTTTAAGTTCCCAAAAAATGAATTATGAACCAGAACTTTTTTCTTTTCTTGTCAGGGATTTTGCCTTCTTTTCCCTCACGCTAACACACACTTTCCCCTTTATTTTGAGCATCTAAATTAAAAAAAGATAGTTAATAAATAGAAGAACATAAACTTCACATACCCATTTTTAGCTATTCTAGGAACAAGATGAGAATGGAAATGTTTACCCTGGGTAAATTTCCCACTCCATACCATTCTTCCAGCTTACAGAGTTTAGTAATGGCAATTTTATAAGTTAGGTAGAATATTTGTCTTCTATGCTTTAGTCAAATTATTAGCTCTAAAGATGGAGTCTCAATTGTCTATAACTGACATAGATATGCACGCATAGGCATGTATACATATATAGGTATACGTATATACCTATATGTATATATGTTATTAGAACACTGAATTCTTTTATCTCAGAGGTAGTAATTTGAGCCTGCACAAAGGAAATGAAAATAATAACACCTTTTCCTTGTTTTGCTGGGCTATTATTGATTTACTTAGGTGCAAAGCCATGGAGAATTGGGCCCTTTGCATTTAATTCTGTGTGTTTCCCAACTATTGCCATGTGACCTATTTGAATGAAAGTTTAGCATTCTTGAAGGGTTATGTAAATGTATACGTTAGTGAATAAACAGATGGTTTTTAATGAAAAACATCTTTTCATGAGCTGTGTCACACTGGTTTGATTCTTTATTTATATTATCAGATCTTTGATGTAATGGAAAAATGCGTAGAGCTGAGTTTACAAAGCCCAAATGCGAGTGGACATCCCTTAAGAAAGGTAGGAAAATTTACACTGCATCAACTAGTGGTAGGTGAACTAGCGCAGCCAATTTTTATTTTTTAGTGCTTGAGAACAAAAAGATACAGATTCTGATCCAAGGATCTTTGGCTGGCCAGCAGATCTGTTTTCCGGGTATCAGAAATGCCCTGGCAGATCTAGGAAAACAGCCTCATTTTTCAATTTGAAACAGCAATCAGATTGGAAGAGACAGAAATTATCTCTCAGGGAAAAAAAAAAAGGGAAAGAAAATAAAACAAAAAAAGCCAAAGGAAAAATCTAAAAAAAACGCAGCCTAAAAACTTAGGGAGATATTTTGTTTATTTCCATTCGCATCAAGTCAAAATGAAACAGGAGTTTAGATGCCTGTGCTGCATTTATTTATTTTTTTGAATGACTGGATTTTTTAGAATCAGGTTACGCAGCTGGACTTCACATTGCATTTGCTGCGGCTGCTTCATCAGAAATGCTGGTAGTATTTGTCAGCCTGGAAGTGTCTTGAGGCTGCTTCTGAGAGATACAAGGAGGCAACTGATAAGGAGAGCATCAGAAGGGCAGTTAATTGCCTCCAGTCTCTCGGTGCCGGGGAATATTTAAAATCTATGGGATTAAAGGCAGATTAAAAACTGTGGAAGCAGGAGCCCAATAGCGCTGAAAGATCATAATCAGCAAGGGTAATGGCAGAGCAAAAATGAATGTGGCAAATAAAATGACAGATAGGAAATTCAGATCCGCTTCTAATGCTCGAAGTTCCATCTTGTAAGCACAATTCATCTACGTGTAAATCATTTTTTGGCTTCAAGCTTATCAGCCAATCGGTGAATTAAAAATGCTCTTTCCTTGGAGGATTAAAGAGGTTGATTGAAGTCAGTGTGAAAACTGGCTAATAAGTCTGGAAATGTCAGGAGGGTGCTTCATAGGAACTCAGTGTACTTTTTCTATCAGGGCTATGAAACAGGAAGTTTGAAAAGCTCTGTAGTTCTGTTACTTTGAGAAATGCTTTTGTGTTGTCTTTTTTTTTTTTTCTCCCTCCTGTGTGTCAGAGTGTCATGCAGAAATATTTTAATTTGCAAGATGAATGGCGATAGATGCAAATGTTGAGAAATGAGATTGGGTGAATTCACTAAAATATGCAGAGAAGTAAGAGAAATTTCATTTCAGAAAGCACAGTGAATGCATATCACGGCCATGGGAAGTTCTAGGTTCCAGGCCATGAACTGCTTAGACATGTCCCATCCTTGGAGAGGATGTTTAAACTTTGCTTCTTTTCCATGCCTAAGAATCTAGCGTAGGTGGTGAGGCCAGGGGTTGTGCTAAGGCAGCCTCTCTGCTAAACAGGAGCTCCCAGGGCATCTCCCGACACTGTGCATATACAAAAACATACTCCCGTATGATATGAAGGCTTTCCATCAAATTGAACAAGTTTCTCAGAGCTTTACATGCAAGAACTGTAGTGTTAGTGTTTCCACAGGAAATATTCCCATCTGCAATGCCCACACTGCTAAATGAAAATACACTTCCATGCCTGTATTTGGAGATTTGGACCACAGTTATCTGAAATGATTTCTCATATTCATTTGCGGACTAATACTCTTCCTTTGTTTCAGCCCAAAATCACAAAGGGGTTCAAAAATGTCCTCAAACAAGAGAATTTTCTGGAGGGAAAGCTGATACCTGGGCATACCAGTTTCTCTGCTCCTGGGCTCACATCAGAAAGAAGTCGAGGGATGAGTTCGTGGGAGAACCCACTGATTAATCCTATCTTTCTTTAGTATAGGGAGAATCAGCCCTTGGGGTTGTCAGAGCCATGAAAAACAGCAACGAATGAGGATGCAAATGGGGTAAGAAAGGAATTGATCATTAAGTCTCAGGGACTGAGACTAAGAATTCTCCAGCTCACTCTCACCTCCTGCTCCATACAGGTAACTGGTGTCCTACACAGTAGGAATGCAGCCATGTCCTTTCTCACCCACCCCACGAGCCAGACATGGCTGGTTGGCCCAGTCTGGTTGGTGGGCACTTACTGGGAGGTCCATGCTTTGGCAGCAGCTTTTGCTGGGCTCCTACATTTTGCCCCAAGTAGTTGACCCATTTCATGGTCTCAGCAGGACCAGATGTCCCCAGCATGTCTTTTCTCTCTCTCTCCCACATGATTCCAGGGAATACAGACTCACACAGAATTTAAAGGAATAAAAAGGAAGTTAATTTGCTGTAAGGAAATCTTGCTTATGGTTAGTTTACAGGGACCAGAAAATATAAAAAGGCAACATGAATGGATCTTTACCTGCTTCTAGTCTCTAATGTTGTTCGCTACATCCCCTCCTTGAGTTTGGAACACCAAATTAGCGAGCTGGCCCACATTTTCATGCATTGTTTTGTTCACAACCACCACCAAAGAAACAACAAAGATGCCGACAGATTCAAAAATGTTATCTCACAGCTCTCTGCAGCTCCCTGATTCCCGACTCTTTGATACAGGCATCTCCAGCGAGGAGAAGCAATGGAGACACTGGATTCCTCTCCCTGCTGTGAGATGTGGTTCTGTTCTTTTCTGCCCTATGACTGATTTTCATATGAAAGGCTCTAACTGGAGCAACTCTAACCCAGAGCCCACGCTGGCCAGCTGAGAGCATAACCACGAGATTGCGAGCGGTGGTCTACGTGCGTCTGTGTTCCGGGAGGCTCCTTTGATCTCCGTATGCCCCCCGGAATGCTCTTCTGTGCAGCTTCAAGAAGAAGAGACGGCTGCACGTCCTATCTCCCCAATCTCAACCTCATTTTACCCCCCTTGGTTTGGGCCCTCTCTTGGGAGGTGGGAAATGTGGTTTGGATCCCTCCAGGCTGAAGAAAGCACTGAAGCCAGATTTCTCACTTCATGGGCCAGCGATTTTGCTAACTTGTCTCCTGATAAAAAAAAAAAAAGGTGTGTGCACCCCTGTCTTGGTCGGTGTTTAAAAAGAGTGAGCAAAGCACAGCTCTGAGTGCTTCCAGATGTCTCCCCTCGGGAGTGGGCTCGGCCCTCTGGAACCTAAGTGGAGGGAGATATTTCACTTTGCAGACCTGATTCATGTACTTTAGGATGGGTTGGAGTTTGGGCACACCCTTTGTGCTCAGCATTTCCAAATTGGCTTGCTTTCCGTGGCTTCCGATGCACCGCATGGAGTCTCACCCCAGGGCTGCTCCCTGTTGTGGCAGACTTCCTGGTTTTAAGCCTCCAGGCTTGAGGCTGTAGCAGGACCAGAGAGGAGGTGCAAGGAAAGGCTCCACTCTCTGAGATCCCTAACACTCCCTATGCATCAGGCAGGGAGAGCCCAAGGGCCTAACGCTGTGCTTTGGGCTTCTGCTTCAGGGCCAGACACCAAAAAAAAAATAGCACTTAAGTCCTTTGCTTGGATCTGGTGTTTAGTTTTTTAATTTGGGAGAACGCTGTTGTATACAGTTTCCTCTGACTGCTGGGGCTAGATTACTGAAGATATTCAGACTTCTTAAAATGGAGAGGAGAACTTGGAAAGCTTTCCAAAATCTCATTGATGTAGGCACTCGTTCCTTGATTTTCAACAGCAGGACTGAGATCAGCAGGACTTTAGATGCCTCATTACCTCTCTGCACTCGCTTCTGCAAGCCCCACTGGGGGCCTGTGTAGGGCTGAAGGCACACAAGTACCTTGTGAATATGATCCTCAGTGTCCCTGGCCACGTCTCCTCGGTGCATTTTGTATAAAGCCTCAAGTTTACACCTTCTTCAGCCAAATTGTGCTTTGTGTGCATGTCTGTTAATTTTTGGGTGTGAACCCTGCCATGGGTAACCTGTACAATGCCTGATATGACCAGGCAGGCATCTTGTATGGCCTAGGGGTGGCATCTGTCATCTTGTACTTCTCTTGAACAGTTTTGTGTCTGCCATCCGTAAGAGTAGACAGGAATTTTTGATACCGTGTTGCTTGGCAGTCTCTGCACAGTGTGAATGTCCATGGCTGGACTATGAGCTTCTTACTGGCAGAAGATCCTTAAAAAGACAGGATTTCCTCAAGTGTTTCCACAGTTTCAGTTTGGAGTTGGCCTGTAAGTGTGTCATAGCCATGCAGGCAGAACACTGTCTCTGTTCCCAGGGCTGTGGCCAAACAGCTCTTAGACCAGTACTCATTCTTGGCTGCTGTGTGTCTGCTTCTGCATCTGCCAAAACAGAGATGGCCACAAAGGCATCAAACTTTTGCTTTCATCCCCGCCTGGAATCCCTGCATGGCATCATGTCCCTGCTGTTCACAGGGGACTCAAGCCACACAGATGAAACGTGACTGTGGCAGAGAGAGTTGAGGGTTGATGGGCAGGATGAATCTTGCAGAAATGGTTGAAAGCTGTGAGGAATGAGAGATGCTGCTAGTGCAATTAGCTAATTATCATGAGGTTGAATTCTTCCTTCAGACACTCTCAAACACTTCAGTACACCCCTTAAAAAAGAAAATTTGTCTAGCAACATCAGAGACAGTGAAGAAATAGGAGCCCTTCCCTGAATCTACATGTGGAAAAGAAAACGTGGTGTTTCTGATACCAGTCTTCTCCAGCAGGACACCAGCTGAGTTTTTAATGGTGTCTCCCACGAAGGAGACCAAATCAGAAATACTAATGACTGCCAAGGTGGAGATAAGTAGCTTATGTGTGATGTGACAGAACCAGAGAAAGGATGCACAGAGCAGGGCTATGTGGCCAAAACAGCACACAAAAGAAAAGGGTCTTTGAAGCTGGGTTTGGGCATGAGGACTGGGGTAGAAATGCATGGTTGGGAAAGCCTTTTCCATTCTTTGCATGGTGGATCTCAGTTCCTGAGAGTTATGATCAAAGAGGCCAATGTTTACTTCACTGCACAAAAATCATCTTTAACAGCAAAGTCTTGTAGTCTTTAGAGAGAGTAAAAATAAAAGTCTTCAATTGTGGGTTACATTAGAGTAAATTACCCCAACTCACTGCTGCCTGCAAGTGCACACAAACATCTACTCCTTCAGCAAACATCTGTAGCTTAAACTAGAGGTAACTTGATTTTTACCATGAGAAGTAAGCTAGAGGTACCTCAGGGTCACCTCAGGGTACCTGTGACCTTAAAATAAGCTGAGCTCCAAAAGGTGTAAATAATAATAATAATAAAAATAATTGCAACTCGCTGAATGCAGCTGTACTTACGTGTCAGGAATCATCCGTAATAATGGTGTGCATTCATTAAATTATTATCTAATAACAGTGATTTTCCATACACCTATTAAAGTAGGTAATCACAAAACCCAGAAATCTGAGGTTTTAAAGCCCACCTGACAAACAGGAACACCTCACTCTTTATCTTTGTAATCACAGCTCCATAAACAGCTCTCTGGGGCTGGATTTTCAAAGAGGAGTACTGGCCTTTGGAAAACTAGAAGGACTTCTGTTGGATTGATAGTTAGGTTGAAATCCACCTGTGGATGCCATGAGACTGTATTGAGAGCAAAATTTGAAAAGTAACTTGTATTTTATGTCCTGCTGTTCTGAGAAGGAGATAACCTAATGTAGCTTTCAGTGACCTGCACATGTCTGTGGTCTTCCTGGGGTTTGGTGGGCAGACTGACCCAGTGTTTCACAGGTTGCTCAGTAAATGTGGTTGATAAATGTTTCAGTAATAAACGCTGAGTGCCACAGCCCTCAGATTCATTTGAGTAACCATTGCTCGCTTTTCTGTAAACATGGGGCTGGCTACTACGTTTATGTTTTATATTTTTTTATCATAACCCAGGCAATGTGGCATGAAAGTGGCAACCTGGCACAGAGACGGGAACGAACTTTTGCAGAAAGTGCTGTGGCAGGTGAATTCTGCATAGTTCCCTGTTGTTCAGCTTTCCCTCCCTCCTCTTCTTTATGCTTTCCTCCTCACCATGGGGAGATACTCTTCTTCTGAGCTCTGGGTTTGTATTTCAGCCTCCATTCATCTCCCTGAAGAGAATAAACTGCAGTGGGGCTGATTGCAGCAGCAAAACCCATAAAGAGATTCCCCTTCTCCTCCTCCTATGAGGGCTTTCCTCACTCAGCCTGTCCCAGGGGGGTTGAACGCCTTCTGCCACCTCACTCTTGAGACATTAAGACCTTGAAATTTGAAAGAGGAGTGGTGTAGTCTGGAGAAAAATGGACCTGTGTTCTAACCCATGCAGCTTGTGATACGCACATTGTCGGGTGATAACAAAGGATTTACATAGGATTTACATTTTTCTTAGGGGACGTTCAGTGGAAAGGGAGCAATCAGTAGCAATGACAGATGAATCCATTTGGCGGAAAAGGCTGCCTCTTTCACACAAATAACAGGCTTTTTCTTAATCTACAATTTGTCACTGTTTATTCGGCAGTGCAAGCCTTTTAATTGCCCTGCGGCATCCTGGGTTTGTGCTTCCTGGGAAGCAAGGGAGGAGTTTGGGGGAGTTAGAGGGCATTTGTGCCTTTTATATAAACCTAGAAACCTGAATGAGGCTCTCCAGAGTTCAGACAGTTTTTCTGGGTGAGAATATATGCGGAATGTCGTCTGATCTGTTGTCATTCAGTCATGGACATGGTGGGGGAGGAAACAGCCCAGCAGTGGGCAGGTTGGCATTGGTGCTGCTCAGCACTTGCTTTGCTGGCACTTATGCTGAAGGGGATTCACAGCTTTTTATTTGTCTTCTCAGCTCCTGTTCAGGTCTTGACACGAGAACTATGAAAATCTGTTGAGTCACCTGTTGCTCCAGGGAGGCAGAGAGGACAAGAGAGGAGCTCCAAGCCCACAGCTCCCCATCAAATTTTACTCCCCATGTTTACTCCCAATTTGTTCCCTGGTGATTGAGATGCTTTCATCCCGGCTTCTGTTCCCTGCTCCACATATTATTTCTGCTCCATGTACTTGTAGTCTCTATTACTACAGAGTACTGATCAAAGGTATATCTGTAAAGGAGTGTTTGGGAATAGTGATTCCTGCCTTGGAGTTGTGGATAAACTCTGGGAAATCGCCACGATCTTTCCAGAGCAATGGGTTCCTGCTGAACACAGTGGATCTAATGCTGTATAGCTCTGGATGTCTATGTTTTTTGCCTCAAAGTCAAATCCAGAAAATCTCTATCCAAGTCATGAAATCAGTACAAGAACTATGGTTCTTTTATTTAAATGACCACTGCTTGGTTTTGGCCTCTCCCTGCTCCCCTGCCAGCTTGATTATACAATTCTATTTCGGGGTGTCTCTGCAAGTTGACAAATATTATTCAGGGGATGGTGCCTAATAAATAAACTGATTTGTATCCATATGGAAGCTGATATTTATTCTGAGCAAGCAACAAGCTTCAATGTAGTTCAGGTTGGGTGGCCAAGCATTCAGAAAGCAAGAAATGCAATATTAAGGTTGGGAAGTCATACTCTTCATAGAATCATAGAATTTTTTGGCTTTTAGGGGACCTTAGAGATCATCTAACCCTCTGTGGTGGACAGGGACACCTTCCACTACAATAGGTTGCTCAAAGTCCCATCCCTATAGATGCATCTGTACAGGATTAGATAAACTTTCTTCCACTTTTTCCAAATTAGAACAATTTCAGGGAATGTAGTATATTTCAGAGTAACGAAATATGAAAATGCCCTTCAGAGCAAAACTTAATTCTGGAATAAAAATATCCTTTCAATGTATAAGCAAAAAGGTAACTCAGTTGCAAATGCAGTAGTAACCCCACTTGTTAATGTCTGCAATGGGCTTCAGATCCTCCTCCTATCCAATGCCCTGGTCAGAACCTACATCAGTCACTGAAATGGATATAGTTGTTCTATCATGGCAGTGGTTAATTGTCTATATAAAATTAGAAATATCAGCTTTGTCAAAAGTTGTATGTGATTGGAAAACATCCATAGAATTGGTGGTAATGGTGCAATGTAGTTCATTGCCACAACAGGGACAACCAAGACCTTTTGTTTTCCCTGTTTAAAAACAAAGAATAAGCCCAGATTTCATCAGCGTAGTTGTCTCATATAGGAATGCTTACACTCCCCTATTTTTTTGGATGTTTCCAGGACGAGAGACAATGGGCACAAACTGAAACACAGGAGATTCCCTCTCAGCATCAGGAAGCCATTTTCACTGTGAGGGCGACAGAGCACTGGCACAGGTCACTCAGAGAGATTGTGGAGTCTCCTTCCTTGGAGATGTTCAAAAGCCATTGGGACATGGTCCTGGGCAACCATCTCCAGGCTGCCCTGCTTGAGCAGGACCAGGAGATCTCCAGAGGTCACTTCCAACCTCATTCTGTGATTCTCTGTTCAAAGGCAAGGTTAAAACCCTGCTCCCTCTCCCTGGTCCCCACACCAAGAACCTTTGTCCTTTCATGTTGGAGTGCCAAAGGGAGTTGGGGTCAATCTAGGACATCTCACATGTGCATGTGGAGAGCTGCTCTGCATCTGCTCTTCCTCTGGCTTTGGGGATCTAAGGAAAAGCTGTGGCACTGGGCAGGGCAGCTGCTGGTCCTTTGTGAGTCACTGAGTGCCTGGGGGCAGAGGAGGGACCTAACGGTGGCTCCTGAAGCTTCCTTGGGCTCCTCCTTAAAACTGCGCCTGGAAAAGATGGACCTGGAAAAGATGGTCCATTATTTTTTATCATTACTTTTTGGTCATAGGTGAAAGTTTCCTGATATTCCTTGAAGATTCTAGGTTAAATCTCCTGGTAATTTCATTCCAGAGAGGGTTTTTTTGAGTAACCAAAAGCTGAAGAAGAGATAAGAGTAGGATACATCTTCTCCATGAGAGGTTGCTCAGCTACTGGCATTTTTGTGCAGGAAGTGGGAAACTCAGCATAAGTATTTCTTTTTTCTTAGAGAATGCCTCTTCCATTGGGTGAGAAGAAATGTGAATACATTCCACCCTCCTGTCTAAAAAATCTTATTTCATGTGAATATGCAGTCACAGAAAACCCACAAAGTGCTAACCAGCACTTTCAGGAATTAGTCCATTTGCTTTACGCATTGACAAATGTTAATTTTTTTTGAGACTGGGAGAGATCCAAGGGGAAGAATGAAAGGCAGCATGCTCCCATAGCACTCTGCAGGGAGGCGAGTAGGATATTTGGTGAGGAGGCAGCTGAATCAGGAAGAAAGTTGATTTGAGCAGATGTTTCCCAACCAGCTGCTGAGTGGTCTAGCCTCTGGGCTGGAGGGTATCCGAGGGCAGTGGGATCTGGAAGGCTCTGGAGCCCTTCCACCTGGCAGGCAATAATTCAGAGCTCACACAAAGAGCCAGGGTGAGTCACTAGTCTGCTGATTAGGCTGCTCTCCTGGGAGGGAGGCACCTGGATCCCAGACCCAGGTTAGGGCTGCAAAGTGGAACAACATCAACTGGGAGGCATTGGAAATACTTATTGCTGCCTGGTTAGGAGGCTCTTTATGTGTGGGAGGCATGCATGAGAGTTTGAATCCACTTGGAGAGGGTAGAGAGTTTAATGCAGGTGTTCTAAAACCTAAAGGAAAGGTCCTATCAGTGCCTCATAATTATGGGAATGGGATGGCTCTTCTTCAACCATTGGATATTGAGGTGGACATTTTACTTTGCTTTCTGAAAAGGGAATGGGTTTTAGTTCTTCAGAGTCCTACTTCCTGAGGGGACTTTTTTTTTTTTCCCCTCCCTACTGCTATAAGGCTTTTTACCTGCAGAACAGATAATTATTCACACTCCCCTGTCTGGCAATATCCTGCCATGCCCTGGAAAGTGCTGAGAACATGATTGTATGTGCAGCTGGGGACATTATCTCTGGGAATGGTCTGGTGGACTGTGAGTCAGGGATGGTCACAGAAAAGTTTGATGGGTCTAGCAGAACTTCTGGCTATGAAAAGAGAATGAGGAATTTTTCTATCTTGGGAAAGTCTCCACAATTTTCTCTTGAATGAGTGTGTTGTGGTAAACAATAAAGATTTAGAGTCTTAGGGACGGATTCATCTTCATTTACTCCAGGTTAAAGCTGAGAGTGATTCAATTCAAACCCAGAGTGTTATTCTGAATTGACTCTTCCACAAAAGAGATAAGAAAAATGGCCAAAATTATTTATTTGTGTCAATTGTATAAAATGTGTAAAGGGGAGTCTCCCTCCCTTTACCAGAAGTGATCTGAAAGATCCTATCTGGTCTACCTCTGTCAGCTTGGCATCTTTGCAGTAGTCGGTGGTTGCACAAAACTGGCCAATTTTTCCATATATAGGGTTGCTAAATTACCCTTTCTGGTTTGGTTTTATTACCCCCTTGGAGCAATGATCTCACCCATCTGTGTTGTGTTGCTCTTTGGGAGTGGCAGGGGTGGAGTGGGGTGGGATGAGCAAAGCCCTGAGCTTTTTCCAGAGTTCCCTGCATATGCAGAACATTTCATTGTCTTCTCTAACACGCCCTCACCTTTCACACAGACTGGAATTTGACACACCAGGTTAGAGAAAGAAAGCAAGGGGGAAAAAAAAGCAAAAGAAAAAAAAAGCACAACACAAGAAAAAACCCAACAAACAAGATCTTATCGTGCAAAATATCCATCCACCCTCCTGATAATAAAAAAGCCTCAGGTTAGGAAAATAAAAAAATGACTCTAATGAACACTCAAAATTAACATGCAAATACATCCATGGTTCCTGGCAGAGACGGAAAGACAGAACACAGCCCTCTTCCAAAGAGGCAGTTTTTACACTTCTTGCAAAAGGAAAGTTTTATACCAATTGTTGTTTTTGCATTGTCTTGAGAAGGTTTTCTTCTCTGTTGAGGAAAGCTCTCCTTCTTCCCTCACCCCACCCCATACCCCACATTCATTTCACCAGGTGGCATGACGAAACCCTCCAGATCAAGGCAGGTTTCATCAACAAGGCTTCATGCCATGCCACCCATAATTCATCCCAGCCTGCTGTGGCTTTCTCCCAACAAGCAGCACCTCTTGCAAAACCAGCCCCTGTCTCACACTCCTTCCTAACTCGTGTTCCTGAGCACCAACAATAGAAGAGCATGAATCACTAACAGAGCGTACAGACCTTCGCTCCACTCCGGCCAGTTTGTGTCATTGCCTTAATGTTAATTACACGCCATAATGTGTGCATTTAATTTCCGTGGTGTTTCAATTAAATTAATCAGGTAATTAAAATTAATTAAAATTACAGAAATCACCTGCAGAAGTGCTTGAAACGTGGGGGAGGGGAAGGGAGGGGTTGGGAGGGATCTGGGAACGTAGATGGCTGTGTTTTCACAGACCTTCCTTCCCTTGATTAATTTTGGGGATAGACTCTTTCAGAGCAGGTTATTTGAGGATTTAAAGACTGTTCCAAGGCCCATTGAAGCCAATGGAAATCTTACTATTGGCAGTGATAGGCTTGGGACCAGGCCACTAGCCCCAAGTGCTCAGGATGGAGATTCAAGGGGTAGATGATGAAAGTCCTGATGCTGTGCAGATATTCCTCAACACCTTTGAGGAACAAGGCCAAAGGCCCTGAAGTACAGAATCAGGGTCAGATTTTGAAAGGCAGGTTAAAGATGAGGATGATGTCCGTGGGCGTTAAGTACATCAGTCCTTCTAAGGATCATGGCTAGAGAGGAATTCTAAGAAACTTAAACAGGTTTGAAATGTCAAAGGAGTTTTAAAACATGACTAAATGTATCCTACCCTGAGGTCTCACTGATTTTGCAGTCAGTGAGAGGGGGTCCTAATTTCACAAAGGTGCTTCATGACTCCTGAATTCTTGAGCTAGTTATGAAGACTTTCCAGCACTTCCATTAGACAGGGATTAGTGCATTCAATTGCTTCCCAGAGGGGTTGTATCCTGCTCTGTGGAAGAGTTTGAAGACATCATGTCAACCTGGACAGTTCTCTTACAGCTTATGCCTTTTTTACCAAGCAAGCACAGCCCCATGCTCATCTTTTAACCAACCCGTAATTTTTTCTGTGGCATGGAAGGTTCGGCACTTTTAGCGTTGAACAACTACTTCCTCCACAACATCCTACCAGTCAACCCCTGCCCAACTAGTTCCTGTGTCTGGGAGACAAGCTGGTTCCTTCCATACTTTCCTGGAAAGACTTTGCCTGGCACACTCCTGTCTCAGCGTGTGAGTCACACATTCATCGCTCCCGTTCTTCGCCCCACAGTTGGGGATGTTTATACCGCAGTCACTGAAGTTCATGCAGGTATCCCCAAGCTGCCTTTAAATTAATTTGCTGGAGTGCCATCGTTAGGATCGCTGTAGATTCAGGGAACACTGTGTGGGCTGAAAAACCAGGGGATGAAGCAAAGTAAATGCTCATAATTAGGATGAGTTGCTCTACACTGCACTGGCCACTGGAACCCGAGCTCACTGTTTAAAGGCATTACTGCTTTTTTGCACATTATAATTTCACTCACATTGCCAGAGAAACCCTCAGAGTTCCATAGGCAATTACCCATGCTTCTTGTGTCCAAGAGGGAGTAAAACCTTATCACCTCTGCCCCAATGGAACCTGCTTTTTCTCCATGCTCGTGAGCCACCTTTTTCTCTCCAGTTGTTTAGATGATTAACATAATTAAGTTATGCACACAGCAAATGTTTAAGACTTCTAGTTAGACTGAAGTGTACTGCCAGCTTCAGATCTGAAAGATTTAAGCGCGCCAAAACTCGTTATTTTTTCCCAACTATATCAGTTAATATTTTCTCTTTCTGTAAATAAAGTGTCTTTTAAACTCTCAGGTGATTGGATCGCAATATGCCCATTATTATTAACCACTTCAGCATAGTTTTCTTGCTACCTTTGCAATACAATACAGCAGATTGTATTGTCCACTTATACAGAATATTTTCCCATCTTTTAGGTTTTTTGATCTATATCATTAATTTGTGTCATATCTTTCTCCACTCCCTTTTCAAAAAAACAACAAAAAAAAAGTTAGAAAATAAGAAACAGAAGAAAGAGTAATGAGAATACACAAAAAGAAGGAAAAAACCCATCCAAGAACAGAAAAAATTTTCAAAATTAGAAATTTTAAGTGGATGATAGTATTTTACTGACAAACAGCCCAGAATTTTAATTAAAAATCTGATGAACACTCGTTCTTCTCTCCAAAATTTTTTAAGTGATGAAACACCCCTCTCTCACTTTGCTAATCCTCCTCCATCTGAATCCTTTGACACAACTTCTTGTGTGGCCTTTGGCATGTCACTTCACCTCAGTTTCCTCATCTATAAAATGGCTGTTAATCCCTATATAGTATCACCCACGCAAATTTCCAAGGCTTATGCTTGAACAGGGCTTTGAAGATAAGTGAGCAAAGTTTCAAAAGGACCTAAGAGATTTAGGAGTGAAAGTTTCATTAGCTTTCCATCAGATTTGTATTCTTATATCTCCGAGAGCCTTTTGAAAGTCTGCAGAATTGCAAGACTTTACTCATCAGAGTCATATTGCTTGTTCTCCTCAAGGAAAGCGATTGCTCCAGGCTAGTTTTGGCAGAAGAGCTTGTTCCTCAAAAGAAGCGACGTGAGTCTTGGGGCTCTCCAGTTTCTCCCCCAGTTTCAGATATGAAACCTTGGATGCGCGCTCCAACCATTTCGGGCAAAGTTGTATCTCTCACTCCTTATATCAGTAGATCTTCTTGGCTTGTTTTGGCTGAAAGAAGGGAGGGAAGGTGCATATCTCCAGCTTTGAGCTGGATTTGAGATAGAAACCTTCAGCTGGGAGGCAGTGGTGAGCTCCTCTGGGTGATGTGGAGGTGTTCACCTCCTCAGTCAGCACCACTGCTCCTTGAAGAGGGAATAATGTGCTTTTCTCTGCATGTGCATGGGGATGGAGAGGCCTTTAAGGTGCCCTGTCAATCTTGGATGTTGACTAAAGAAGAGTTTTGAGATTTCTCTAATTGCAAAAGGATGATCTTACTGCTCCATACATCCAGGGAATGGAAAGCCCCCGACCTGCTTTTTTTTCTTGTTTTGTTTTTATCTTTGGGGGCTTTTTTTTTGTTGTTGGGTTGGGTTTTTTCTTTTT
>VWZT01000384.1:234046-258175 GCA_013397055.1 Pachycephala philippinensis
AAAAAAAAATCCAAAGGTCAAAATTTCCAGGGAGACACACTGAAAAAATTTCAAATATCGTCCTTTTTTTTGCCTTTTTTACTTTTGACTATGCCACTCCAAGTTCCACTTTCTCGCCTTTCTCAAACACTATAAAAAGCGAAAGAAAAAGAAACCGTTCAACCAAAAAAACCCTGTAGATGCCAGTGGCTTGGTGGCTTTGGTTTGTTCAGCTTCAGTGGCTAAACCACTGTTCTGAAAAAATGGGGAAATAATGTTACTTTTCTTGGTGGGACTTTCCTTATCAAAATGAAAATAAAAAGAAACTTGTGAAGAAAGAAACATTTTCTTTAGCCATAAATGAAATATTTAGTTTTGCTTTTTATTTCATTGACATACTTAATTCAACTGAATTTGAAAATGAAACATGATTTGAAAACTGGAACATGGAAGGTTTTGTTTCCTAAATTTTAGAGTAAATTGACTTTTTTTCCCCCTAAACTGTTATACTTGACATATTTGCTGCTGATTTCGGTTGACTAGACATGACATTTTGCTTAAAATAAAACTTTCTGCAAAAACCCCAACAAACTGTACTGAGTTTGGAAAATGGGTCCTTAGGAAAAAACCAGTAAATGTCATTGTAGTAGTAAAAAAGGGTTAGTTTCTGCTATTCACAACACAAAGCTCTGAAGTGGACCAGCAATTCACAATAGACCCTTCCAATCTGAATTACTCTTTGACTGTTATTATCAAAGTATCTGTCTTTAGTGTCTTTAGTACCTTTAGTACCTAAAATTCAACACATTCCAGTTTAATACATTCAGTCTTTAACATTATGTTTTTCTTCAATTTCCCAGGGATGGAACAAAGTCAGAAGCAGGTCACAGTGAAATTTTCTGGCTGAGTAGGCAACCAAGCCTAGAAGACTCAAGTCTCAAAGCATCATCACGCTGTAGGTTTCCCATTTTCTCTTTAGTTGTACAAAATATAATAAGTGTCAAGTTCTCAAGAAATATCTCTAAAACACTTGTATGGAAAAGTCTGAACAAAACTGGATCTCTGATGGATCTCTTGGGAGATTTTTAGTTTTCATTTTAAAATTTATTCAGCTAGAGTGGAGTGCATTGGCCTAGAAGTTACCTTTGTGCAGGGACATTGATAGTGTCCATACCTGCTGTCAACAGCAATTGGGAAAGGCAGGGAACCCAAAAAACCAAGGAGAATTTATCTTGTGTTGGAAGGTTCTTGGTATGCGGCAGAATTTCTTTTCACCTCTGGAATTGCATGCTACATACTAATTAGAGCTCTTAATTAAATACATTTTGTTAAAACATGTTGCATCAAAGGTGAAGCATTTTGTAGAGAAGTTCTGTTGACACTTCTCTTGGAGAGATTTTTGAGGTTCAGGACTAGTCAAAGGGAGTATTCCAGGAGAAGCAGAGTCTCAGGTTTTTGTTACATGGATAGCACAAAAGTGTCATTAAAATTCCAGTGTCATTTAATTTGACAGAATATTTGAAAAGCTTTTTATTTTCCTCTCTTTTTCTTCCCTCCAGTGTGGAAGGCTAACAAATTTCAAACCTCAAAAACTGTGGTAAAATGGAATTGCTGTCCTGCGGACCATTCCTGTAACAAAGCCAAGAAACTCGTCGTGCAACGTCCAGTTCCTCCCCGTGGAAGCACAGCAATTCATTTATGCAGCTTTACCAAGTGTCCAAAGTGCTTCATGCATTGCTAATAATTATGGGCACATCTTGGTGGTCATATTGAATTCAATGGCAATTTTCCCGCAGATTTTATCAGGAACAGAATTCATCCCTATATGCTTTAATTGTATAACTCAGTTTCTGTTATTGCTTAAGACTCCCCAGTCCGTGCCAGCATGTGAAATTCTGATGAAGTTTTGTGTTAGAGGCTGCTGCTAACTGTTCTTAATTATTTGATAGCCATCTGAGGCCTGAATTTCATAGATGTGCAGCTCCTCTTATTCGTATTCTAATCAGTGGTAATTTGGATACTTTGTCCATCTGTAAATCAGACCTTTGAAGGGCAATCCCAATCCCATTGTCTCTAATGGATGCAGGTCATACTTCCAAGGCTAAACCTCTTTTTCGGTTAACAAATAGCATACATAACAAATAGCTGATTAAAAAACATACAAGTTGACATTTTGAGGGAAAATACAAGAGGATTTTTTTGGCAGCAGGCGGAGAAGCTCAAATGTAGGGAAAAACCAGAGAATTTTTCATAAAGCTAATATTCTGATACAGCAACATTGAGCACGGCCTTGGCGCCAGTGCCTGATGGAGAACTGAGTGGACAGCAGAAACCCCTGATGTTCCCCACTGCTGGGAGACACAGACATTGGATATCTACCCTTGAAATTTTCACAGTTTCTCTGCACTGTGCTGATGAAAGTGCTGGTTACAGCTCCAAATATATTACTTTTCTTTTAGGAATCCTACAGGGAACATTCTACTTAAGTTAGGATACAACTTAAGGCACCCCAAAACATAATTTTTAAAGGCATTTCTGTGCGTAATCTCCATTTCTCTAGTACCAGATTTCCAGGTCTTCTGTTATCTCCTTCCCTTTTGGGGGAAGATATGTATCTATAGCAGTAGGGTCACAAGAGGTGTGTCTTCCCAGGGCTGTACAGCTGTGGCCAAGGGCAAGGCTAGATGAGATACTTTGGCACCATAAGTTTTGTCAAACCTTTCTCAGCTTTGTAAGTTCAAATAACAGGATTTTCTCTCAATGGGAGCAGAGAGTAACCTTGGTTCAAGCTGCCCTACTGAAGAGGTGCAGTGGCTGATCTAACAAATTGGAAGACAATATTTTAGACTCTTGCCACTCAGAAATCACTCATGTAATCGGACCTCACATCTAGACTAACACTCTGCCTCACCTCAGCTTAATTAAAAAAAAAAAAAAAAGAAATCTCTGTATGCTAGAGGCACAACGGTTTCAGAAGTCTAGAGTGGAATACAGACATTTTTGCCTTTGGGTACCCAAATGGGGGCATCTGAAATGTCTGGTATCCAGTCAGCCAATACTGAGAAGTTTCTAAAATCCAGCCTTTAGAAATACCAGAGGAAAGCTCCCAAATTTAGGAATCCTTCTGTCAAAAATCAGTCCTTGCTGGGTTATTTTGGAAAAACCCACAGACCATCCCCACCGCCAAATGCTTTCTGAAGGTTTGTATGGCCATGAATATCCTTTGTACTTGGGGTCAGACACAAAACTACCCCCAGGCTGACACCTTACCTACCACATTCCCACCCTGGTGGGAATATTTGCTTTGAAATTGAAAGGTTTATGACACAACCCTAAACTGGAGTAATGTGGGTGTTAGGGAGGAGTGTGAGGTACGAGTTTGAATCAGTCTTTCTTCTAATCCTTGGGCAGGGGCTGTAGAAAAGATTAATTTTCTATATCAAGTTTCATTCATGGAAAGGATTTGGGAGATAAAACTCATAAACCATGGAAGCACAGATCCAATGTGGGTGAAAGAGTTAAAGGACTGAAGAAGACTCAGTAATGCTCACAAATGGGAACCAGATGTTTTTGACTTTTAAAAAAACACTCAGTCTCTTCCACCCCTACTCACATTTCTGATACTGTGAATTATTCAGTTGAGATCAATGAGACATTACTGAGGAGGTAGTTTCTTTTCCATGGTTTCTTCTGTTTGTATCAATAAATACAAGGTGGGGGGGAAATAACAAGGATACATTCATAATAACAAGAGGAGTTCTCACCTGGTATAAGTTGGCATATTGCCATAGAAGAGCTCTGATTTACAGCAGATGGGATTTGTCCATCACTGTGGCTGCCTAGACCCAGTGATATTGTAAAAGCCTTTACAGGCTATGTCATGTTGCTCAAAATTCTGTCTATTCAAGGCTGTGCCACGAAAAATGCTGTGCTGGAAGGTGTGCCAGTGCAGAATCAGGCCTGCTGCAAACATGGGAGTTCTGAAATCCAGGGAGGAAAGAGCTGCAGACCTAAGTATGGGAAAAGATGCAGCAACAGCATTGGTCAGTGAAACATAAATGAGTAAAGGTCTTCAGCTATTAAAAAAAAATGAAGGATTATGTGGGACTGAATGACTGCTAGGTAGAAGAAAAATCTGTCTAATTTGTTGTTTCATCTCACATTAAAATCAGCCAAAAAAAGGATGGAGAGGAAACAGGAGCTGGGTTACAGTTTACCTATAACCGATAGGTCACATCAGACCTGTTCAGCCCAGTCTGATTCCTTCCCTATCATGACTCACTCATGCATACTCATGAAGGGGTGCTGAATTTGGCAGGCAAAACACAGTCACATCACATTTGGTAAATCCAGTTGGCTCAGTTTAATCTGCATCCAAAAATATTGTCTGTGTGATGAACAGGATGGGCTGAGAAGTGGAGGGACATGCCAGCACCCAAAATGATTGCACTCATCATCATTATCTTGAGCATCCCAATTCATCCTTTTTGTCCAGTACCCAATGTGGACTGATGGCCTCTTTTCCTAGGGGCAGGAAATTCTAGCAGCAGCAAGGAGACAGATTGAGAGAGGTTATGCCTCTTGTATTCAGACACTGAGCACTTTGGGAGCAGTGTGACTGCTGGATGCTTCCCACCACAGTCACTTGGAGCAGCATGTCAGTGAAGGTGTGGGAAAATTGGCCAAGCAAAACCCTTGGGCTGCACTGATTAAAGCTGTCCCTCTGGCTAATGGCTGAGAAATTTGTTTTAAACAATGTGAGCTAGTCCCAAAGGGATGACATGGAGGTGGCAGAGGGCAGAAGGAAACAGCATGATAGCAAATCCAGAATATTGTTCTGGTCTAGGATGGGGTTTACCTTGGGATGCTCACTCAGTCCTGTGGCACATAGCTTTTCCTATGGGACAGCTTTTTCAGGGAATGTCCACCTTTTCTCAAGCTTCTTGCTTCAGTGGCAACAGTAAGGTGACTTCAGAAAGAGGAGACTTAAGCCAGAGCTGGTAGCTTCTGAAAATAATTATATCTTTATAACTTACCCAAATACTTATCATTTTATACTTGTGGTTTAATCATTGTATTTTTATAGTTTTATGATTTTATAATTTACTGTCTACCTAGGTAACTTGGTATCTGGGTGTGTTTTATCTTCTTTCATTTCCTTTTGCCTTGTTCACCCAAGTATTTTTATTCCTTTTTGTTATCCCTTAGGAAGATATATCACAGATGATGCTCTGCCACTGAATACATCTTTAACTGATGTATATTTAATATTCTTTTTCTAAACTCTCTTGATTTACTGACTCTTTTTATCCCCTGTGATAATAACTAGTCAATGTATTACCTTGAGATTTTTCTTCCAAAATTTTCTCATTCCCTTTACATGAACCTAAATATAGGTTGGCCAATGGCCAAGTAATTTTCCATATCAGCAACCTCTCTGCTTGCATGCAGTCAGGAGAGATGTGCCTCTTGTAAAGTCTGCTTTTCTCTAAAATCCGGAGTTCTTGTACTCTGAAAAATCCCCAAACTTTCTATTTAAAATTAGCTGGTCAACCACGTGCTGGCTTCCTGCTTTTGATTTCATTATTTTCATGCACCTTTGTTCAGATTTCCCCACCACTACTTAATACCACTTAATACCAGAGTAATACTTTTTTTCTAAAATTGCTCTCGGTGAACTCAAAGATAAATTCATGATGTCAGGTATCACAAAGATGAAGGGTGGCAAAATTTCATTCCAATTGATATGAATTTTTCCACCACCTTTGACACTACTTTTGGAAGCTGTTGAATATGGATTGGTGAGCTAAAGCTAATGGATGATTTTGTTGTAGTGGTCCATGATACTGGAAAAAAACCCTGAAATGAGCAGTTATTACTTGCACCATCTTATTTAATTCTTTACAAATTAAACAAATCCCCCCCCCGCCCCCCACCCCCACCAAAAGTTGTAAGCAAAGTTTTCTGGTAGAGGGAAGAGGATATTCAAAGGATTAAAGCAAATCTCTTAGGATGACATGGTTGAAGTGGTTCTGTGTGCTCCGTTTAGGCAATTCTTGAGCATGCACAGCAATAAAAGGAGGCAGAAAGCAGCAGTGGAAATCTAGTTGAAAACATGTGTAGTAGGAAGGGACTTTTGGCACATAAAAGGTCATGCCAGTGTGTGTGGGTGGTGGAAGACACCACAGAGACCAGCACCCTCACACAGCTATAGGGGTGATATTTACCACCAGACTCTGTAAATACCAAAACAAAGGCACAAAAGGAGACAAAGGGGATTGACTCTTTCAGAAGATAAGATCAAGTGCAGAACAGGGTGAGAAAAAGGGGCCAGGCATTGAGGTGGGAGTTACAAGGTGCAAATAAACTTCTTCAGTGAAGAGACATTAAGGACCTCTGGTGGCATGGCCACGATGACAGATGAAGGATTTTTGACAAGTCTTTGTCAAGGAAAAAAATCTGTTTCCTCAGGAATATAAGATTGTACTTCTCTGTATTTTCCATGCACCATGTTAAAATATCTGTAATGTATGGGGTGAAATAGCCCTTAGCCTCTTCTTACAGAAGACCCTTCAGCTGTAACTAATCTACTGTGAAGGGACAGATGCACTTTTATCACTGCTGAGTGAGTGATGGAGTCAATAATATCCCAAAATGCAAGGCTTAATATAGGTAGAACTCAGGCCCAGAAAATCTGAGGGGTTTTTTTGCATCTTTTTGTTCTAAACAGTGACTGTCTTCCTCAAGGCATCATGAAAGAACATTTCCAGCAAAGGGCAAGTTCCCTAACTAACATGTACTGGGAAAATTCCAATGTTTCCTATGGAGTTTCCAGCCATAGAGCCCAGCAGGGACTGGAGCTTTCTGAGTCCAAAGCGTTAATGGAAAGCAAGACCTGTGGCTATTGCAGAGGAAATGATATTAATAAAAATATTTCAGAAAATTCTGGATTCTGTCCAGTCAGACAGATATTTTTATTATGTTTAAATACTCACGTCAGGGTCTCATTTACTGCAGACTTTTAGGAGAGCAAGGGACATTCCTGAATGCCATGTTCCATATTTTTCCATTCTGTCTCAGACACATTTGATTTCATTTCATCAAGGGAGACACTATTCTCCATAAAAGTTAATCTACTGTCAGTTTTTACAGTGCTGTTTTTCCTTTCTAAATAATAATAAAAGTATCTACCTCTTCTTTAGGGAACCCCATGAGTCAGTGTGAAGGACTACCTGGAGGAACAGCATGGCAACTACATTTGGCAGATAGGGCACTGAAACAGAGGGAAATGATTTATTCAGAATCACCCAACAGTCAATCCCTGAAGCAGAGCTGGGGGTAGGATCCAAACCTCCAAAACCTCAGAACAATGAGCAAGCACATATATTTCACCTGAGCTCAAAAAACAAGGGAATGCTAGATTTGCATAGATTTTGACTCAAAGTGTGTGTTTTGGAGAGAAGTTGCTTTAGGTTATGGATTCCCTCTGACAGTAGAGGAAACTGCTGGACTTTAGAGTGCCTCTGCTAAGCCAATATAGAACATCTAATGCATATTTACATGTGCATTTTAAGCTGGGTGGGTCACTAGGAATTCCTAAATTTGGATTCAGCAGCTGTTTGCTTCTCATATGGTGAATGTCATCTTCATGACAGGGTACCTGAGGGAAGAGGATGCCCTGTGATGTGACCTGATGAATGGATGGGTCCTTTTGTGGTTTGACCCCCTTCCACCTCGCATAACATATGCAGAAACTCTGCTCCTAAAACAATATGAAGTCTACAGGTAAAAAGCTCTCCATACAAATATTTAGACTGTGGGGATTCCAATACTCCGAGGTATAATGTGTTCCAACTTTAGGAACATCTTCAAATGTTGCAGTACCAAACAGAAGAAATTACTCCCATTGTGTGGGAAATTCCAGCATTTCAAAATTTGTTTTGGTAATTAGAAATTGTGATATTTCATGGAATGGAAAGACAAGCTGTTTTAAAGGGATCTTATCAAAAGGGAGGTCATTAGTCTGACCCATTTGGCACAGGTGGGGAGTCAGCTGGCCTGAGGTATGCAGTCCTGACCACCACACTTTAAAAAAAAAAAAGTAATAAACCATTTGGAAAGCATCCAGAGGAGAGTAACACGAAGGAAAAGAGGTTTAAGAAAACATGACCTATAATGAAAAGTTGAAGGAATTGAGTTTGTTTAGTCTAGGAAAGCAGTGAAGGAAGGGAGGCATGTTACAAGTCTTCAAATACATAATAGGGTTTTTAAAAGAGGACAGTGATCAATTGTTCTCTGTGTCCACTGCTAGTAGGACAAGAGGGAATGGGCTTAATTGGCAACGGGAAGAGTTTAAGATTTTTTTAAAAAAATCCTTCTAACTCCAGGGAGAGGAACAACACAGCCTTGATGGGATGAAGAATCATTACCACTGGAGGTTTTTCAAAGCAAGTTAGACACATATCTGTCAAGGATGATCTAGAAATATTTGTTGTTATGTCGGAGCAAAGGGTCAAGGTGGAAGCCCTCATGAAATCCTTGCCTCTTTACTCTCCCATCCCACTGTGAGGTGCTTTGGCTTGGTAATGCCCACACATAGTCACAGAAATCACAGAGTGTATAAAACCTCTTGTGCTGTTGTGCACCATCGTTCTAATTGATGAAGACTACTTGAAAAACGTTAATATTAAAAGTCAAAACAAGGAAAACAAAATAAAGGGAAAAGTTCCAAACAAAGAAAAGAAAGAATGTCAAACTCAACATTCCATTTAATCTTGGGGTCTTCTTGAAACATTGCCACCAAGAATGTTACCACAGTCAACTAGCTCCCAAGAAACATCTTGATTTTGAGAAATCAGGTTGTTCTGATAGAAAAAATTATAACCAATACAATATTAACAAATGCTGCTGCATCAGGAGGGTTGCTGGGCCTTTAAAACCCTAGTGGATTTTACTCCAGCTGCATACAGAGAATATTATTTTTAGCAAAATCTTCACTTCCAGCATGGTGGATTTGGAATGGGAAATTGTGTTTATAGTACAGTGCTCTTTTTCAAAGATTTCAAAGGGTAATTCTTGCAGAGGAGTGGACAGATGAGGAGCGTTTCACCTCACTGCTGTTGGAGTTTCAAAGCTGAAGCTAATGAAAGCTTGGCAGCAGCTGAAGGAAGATGAGTGACTGTGGGGAACCAGGAAAGTTACCCTCTCTCTAAGTGGGACCTAATGTGTTAGGGGTGATGCAGCCTCTGATAATTTCTGTATGCTTGGATGTGAAGAAAGAAAAAAAAATAAAAGCTGCAGAGAAAAAAGATCTAATTATCTCTGTCTTCTAAGCCTCACTGCAAGTTGCATGGAAATTCCTTTTGGGTCAGAGAAGTGCAATTACTCAGTAATCTGTGGAGAGATGCCATCCTATAATCACCTGATGTTTGTTTACCAGCAATTCTCATTAAATTTCCTTTAATTAAGAAGCAGTTACACTAAATCTGGGGCCCTGTGATTGTCACTGATACTTTCTGAGAGTGAGAGCTGCTCTAGGTTGTAGAAGTGGATGTGCCCCTATTAAAACCATTAATGTTGGCCTGAGGAGATTGGAAGTGAAAGATGGATCTGATGGACCAAGGTTTCTTAAATGCCTTAGAATTCTCAGGTTTTTGTTAACATGAGGCTTTATTTTACTGACGTTACAGCAATTTCCTGGAAATGACTTTAATCCAGTACAATTTCAGACTCTCTGTCATGTGACAACATACTTTGAGGTTGTGTTTTTAAGGGGATCTGAGTTTTAAGGGGATATGAGTTAGATGACACCACACTCATCCTTGGAAATGGGCAGTATGGAGTTACTACAGCACAACACCAAGTGCTGACTCCTCTGTGTGTAGATGTTTCTTACGTAAATCTATGGGAAAGCCCTGAGTGGTGCACGAGATGTTTGAGCAACTCATTGAGGATGGAGCACCAGACCTGTGCTGTGCCCGTGTCATCATTGCTGGTGGCTGGGCAGAGTGACACCTCATGGGCATTGCACATGAATAAAGGGGAGTTCAGTTGCAAGGGAAGTTGGTGAGAAAGAACTGGCCAGGAGAACGGCTAGTGAAAAACCAATTTTTGATCAAAACCTTTAAGAAGACATTAACTAAAACTTGGGGCTCCTGTCATGTTTTGCCCAAGAACTGCAGCAAGAGCCCTGAGATGGACACATACAACTTATGCAAAGACCCTTCTGGGGAAACTATTTTTCTTCTTTTGACTACAGTAAAAAAACCCTGAGTGTGGCTGAATGTTGGATGTATAACCCCCCAAGCAAATAATTCATAATGAATGCCCTATCCAGTTTTAATTCATCCCGTGTTGTCTCTATATGGCAGGATGTCTAGAGGCCAAACACTGTTCCCATAATGTTGGTGCAATCCCATTGATACATTGATTTCGGGAGGTCACACCAGATTATCATAATGGCTCCTTCGGGCCACAAAAATCTATGAATACGAAAGCATGGGAGAACAAGTTCAGGAGAATGTAGAAAACTTAACTTTGTATTTTTGTGTGGAGGAGAGAGGGGAGTGTGAGGGACTTTTGAACATGAATGTGAACACTTTTCAGGTTGGTACATGTTGAAAGCTGCTACTATTTGATGGCTCTAGGGGAGTTTATGTGAAACCAGCTGGAGGTCTCTGTACAGTTCCTTGGATCTAAAAGTAGTGAAGTCAAAAGAGAGGCTTCATTGACTTCAAAAGGTCTCAAATCTGGCACTCAGTGGATAAATATCCACAACAACATCAAACTGCCCACTGTATGATGCCTCCTATGTTCATTTTAACCTTCACATTTTCTTCCTGCGAACACAACCCAGCTTTATCTGAATATTCACTTTGAAACACAGGGAGAAACAATGACACCCTTTTAAAAACGGCCTTTCGAATGGGCACCAGAGTAATAAAAGATTGACAGTCTCTAAAATCAAATGTTTCTGGGAGAACTGATTGAATTTCCTCCATAAAACTCTCTTAAATACCCACATCCCTTCCCCAGGGACAAGTTTTCCATAAACAGGCAACATTCTTTTGTTGTTGTTGTTGTATTTTTAACAGTCTTGTACAGTATCTTGTCAAGATGTCATCAATACAATTGCTTTGACATTTTTAGTGCAGCATTTGGAAGGCAGGTTGGGTTTTTCAGTCTGGCAAGCCAATATAAGTCAGTCTCTGATACTTAATTTCTCTATGAGATCCCTCACTTCTATTATAAACAGATCCAGCAGTTGAGAGATAAATTTCTTGGTAACAATTTGGACTTTTTTATGAACCACCTGCAAGTTTTCTGCAAACAACATGTTTTATGGGAGCTCAAGGCAATGTTCACCCATCAAGACCTGACAGTAAGAAGTGGATGAATGAGGCCTTATCTCAGCCACACATGTAACCTTCTGTGTCCCCTGGCTTGACCTCCCTCTGCACTCATTTATGAAAATGATTCATCTTTAAAGAGCTTCCTCGCTCTGCCTGGAGGCTGTAGATCTTTCTGCACTGGACTTGTGCAGGCTGAGGTTATAAACTTCAGCATGGAAGGCATACAGAGGGGCTTAATTTTGAACATTAGGGGGAAAAAAGTGTGTACATTGTGTACACACTTAAAGAGGCAGGTTAAAATACAGATAGTTTAAAAAGTCCCAATTTGGGAATACTGAGAATTTTAAGAAGGGGATAGCTGGAAAAGTGGGTCTCTTATTAAGGTCATGATAGATTTTTGTTTATGATCAAACTATTTTTAAAGCTATTTGTTGTCATTATTTTTGCTTCTTACTTTATGTGTGTGGTTTTGTTTTTTTTTTTTNTTTTATTTATGATCAAACTATTTTTAAAGATATTTGTTGTCATTATTTTTGCGTCTTTATGTGTGTGGATTTTTTTTTTCCCCCCTATGGACAATAAGGAATATAAAATAATGCATTTCTAATCGTTATTGCTTTCTGGCTCTCAGGCATTCACACTAGAATGTACCCCAGATTCAACAACTGGGGAAAAACCAGAGCAGCACAGTCTTTCATGACAAAATAATCTCTTATAGCACTGTAAATAATAATTTTAAAAGTCAGCAAAAAAGCATTCTGCTGAATTTTTAACAATATTTAAATATCTGAAATACTAAACATATGTTAATGAAAAACTTCCCCATTTCTCAAGCTTATTTCTGCCCTTTCTCTGTTACAGGAAGTAAACTTCTGCTCTTCTCAGCAAACCTGAACATCTAAGATTTAGCAGTAAAAATAACTTTTAAAGAATAAAAGCTGGTGTTATCTCCTGAGGTAAGTTACGTGTTTGAGTTTCTTGGGTAGAATACTTTTCATATTAGTTTAGGATTTGTCTCCTGTTTATAAACAAGCTACCCAAACTGTAATCCAAAATGCTTGATCATTCATGCAGGAAAAAAAAAAACTAACTCTCACCTATTCTGGGACATCATTTAAGCCTGACAGCATTAATTCAGCTGGGCAGAAGTTGGATTGGAGTCTGATTTGAATTTGCCTTGAGGTGAAACCTGTTCTTAGGGCAGACACAAGCAAAAAGTTCCTCCAGCACAGATAGTCCCCACACAGTGTCCTTTTCCCAGTTTCTTTCCTGAGATCCAGGCAAACCTTCCCACCACTGACACAGCAAAGAGATGCGGAGTCCAAGAGAAGTTAAGCTGGAAGTCCTTGACCTGTGTCCTCAGAAAGATGTAGGTGAGGGCAGATGGAATCTGGTCATGCTCATATCGGTGGAACTTCTCTGTGGGAATACAGATCTTCAGGTCAGGCAGACCCAGCAGCCAAAAATTAGGATTTGATGAGTAAGACAAATCCCTGGAGATCTTTGCTGCGTTTGTTGTGAGATGCTGGATGTGGGCCTGAGAGCAGAACACTCTTTTGGAAAGTGTCTGCCTTCACTGACTTGGTATTCACAGTGATCATTGTACTCTCCACATTGTACTTTCACCCCATGAAACAAGAAAAATTCTGGTTAGCCTCACAGCCTAGCATGGAGAAACTTCTTGAGGAGAGATAAAAACATTACAGGAATACCATTGTTATCTACTAACTGGGTACTGCAAATTCTGGGAATTCACAGCTTATGTTAAAACCCCAGAATTTCTGACACCCCTGACATCCCTCAGTATGGAAAAGAAGTTCCACCATAGAACCTCTGCTCTGAAGTGATGCAGTGAAGTACACAATCCATTCTGGAGGAGTGTTTACTGTTCCAGAGTAAATAGGACACGCAATACATCTGTGTGTTACAGCACTTTCTAGGCAGTGCTGACTGCCAGTACCTTTCACCAGATGATCATTTCAAAACTCCTGCTGTCTTTTCTGCTCCCCCTACATGGGTGAAGTTTTATAGACCTTGTTTTCATTGTAATCTCGGACATTAAATCCCATTGGTTCTGATAAGAGCATTGGCCATTAGCTCAGAGAGCTTTTGTTACTCTCCCTTTTTTAATGCCTCAATGTATTTATACAGGGCACTTCTAACCCCTATAATCCTTTGTTGCTGAGCATTTCCAAGTCAACAAGCTGTGTTCGGACATGTTGCATTGATATAGCACTGAAGACACCAGTGAATAACTGATATCCTGTAGGATAATGTGTTGGACTGCAGCGAGGTGATTTGGGGCCCTGGAAATCACCATCAGCTCTGTTCTGACTCTCAGCAGAGCTGGGTCAGCTGGATGTGGGCACTCTGCGCTTTGGCCCTCAGACCACCCTTTTGTCTTCTCTTTTGAAGCAGATTCTCTGTGTCTCTGATCATCCAAGCAGCTCTTCTCTATATGTCACTTAATACACAGTCACAATATTTGTAAGTTTTCTGTGGTTATGCATGTCCAGAGTATCCAAGTGAAGCTGCCATGAAACCTCCAATGCAAGCTATTTCTCCCAGCTCCATAAATCACCAAGGAGCTTTAGCAGTTTTTTGTTGAAAACTGGTGAAACTGGAGATATTTTAGGCGGGGTTTTTTGCTGGGGTTTTTGTTCAGTCTGTGTTTTTTGCAAAATCATTATTGAGCATAAATCTCAGCTTCCTATCCAGCACTTGACTGGAGAAGCCTGGTTTATTTACAGACCATCTGTCATTAGCACATAGCTTTGAAGGCTCGTAGTTGAACTCAGAAGTCTTGTGATTGTGTTTATGGTACTTGATTGGGCGTATTTAATACGCTTAAGAGGAGGGAACATTGAATGTATTTGATTCAGCTATTTCCTGGAGAGAGTTGATTTTCAGCTGAAGGGAGGGAGGGACAGAGACAGACAGACAGGAGAGCTCTCATGTGTGAAAGGTGATAAACAGCCTGCCTGAGGTACAAGAAGTTTGGCAGCTTTAACAGATCAAGTGTATCTTAGTCGTGCTAAATAAACTAAACTGATTCAGGGAGGCTGCAGATATTAAAGATCCTGGATACCCATGAATAAGATTAAAGCTCTTATTCTTTTCTGTTCTAAATTATTCCATCCCTTCTGTCATCGGTGTGGCATCAAAGATCTACATCTACCAAAGGACTTACATATCACAGCTCTGAATTCAGTAGCTTCTAGTTCTTGAGAGCTTTGTTGATATAGAGTTGCTCAATTTAGGCAAGTAAGCTTCTTATGCAATACATTGGGCATCAAGCACTTCTGAAAGGGTTTAGCATGTGACAGCACAAGGTAAAACCCTGTGTGAGGGCAGGAAGGCCAAGGGTAGGTGTGAGGCTTTCTGCTCTTTCCTTCTCGGAAGCCAGGTGCCCAACTCCAGATTTGGAGGCAGATACTATCTTTCATTCAGGTTTCACAGGCTTCTTGTCAGTCCGTGAACTCCAACATTCAGTTGAAACACTCACTTGACATCTTGAGATCTCTTTTTCAGATCTTCCCATTCTTATTGGAGGAGATCTGTGTCTCCCACTTGAATGGATTAAAAGTTAAAATACAGGGTCATTCTGTCTTTCTTGGACATTTCATCCAAAGGTGGAGCACAGAAGACACTGATGACCAGCGTAATCTCTGCATTTCTAGCTTTGCCAGGTAAAAAGTAAGAGGTGAAAAACCCAGATTCAACTCCTTCACTACCTATTAAGAATGTTGCGGCTTTGAGGTCAAAGCCAGCTGTGCATTTGTACATTTTTATACATATTTATACATATTACATATTTATGTATTTTTGTATATTTATACGTATTACAAAGCCAGCTATGCATTTGATCAGCCAGCTGTGGACATTACCTGCCCATGCAGGGTTTGCTGAGAAGAGAACTACATGATTTCTATACCTTCCTACTTCTTGTTGATTTCCTCACAGCCTTTGAGATCAGGTTTGTGCCTGTGCAAGGAAAAGATCTAGAGCACTACAACATCAGTGAATTTGTCAGTGATTTGCAACACCTTAAGGAGCAACTCTCTCTCTTCCAGAACTGGGATAGTGCTGCTCAGTGGCTAATTTTGGTGCTTGCAAACTGACACACAAAGAGCTTGTGAATCACCTCCCTTTTCATATTTCCCTCTACTAATCCTCTGAGAGGTGTTTGGCAGAAGGGATGGCATGACAGAAAGGACAACAGCCACAGGGCCTTTTTTTGGGCACAGGGATATTTTCTGCCTGTTTCATATTTCGTAGAATACCAAACCCGAACCATGGGAAGAAGGTGGATGGCCGCTGAATGAGTTTCCTGTGCCTGATTGCCACTCAGGCTGGGAGTTTTCACCCTAGTTTGTTTAGATAGCTGCCTCTGATCATCTCCACTTTCTTATTTATTGGCACGCTGACAGCATGCCAGTGGCAAGACAACTCCCTCCAGGAGTTCCCATCATTTGGATCACAGCTTCCTCCCTCTCCACCTACTGCAGCTATTAGGCACATCCAATATACACCTCGGCATGCATGCACTAAACTGCCTGGGTGAACCCAAGGAGCAGCCAACTCCGAATACAAAACAGGCTTCCAAATAATAATAATACCCGTGGAGCCTGAAGAGTTGCCTTCCTTGCCCAAAAGGCTTTTTAGGGGTTCTGGGAAGGGAAAGGAATGGCTTTTGAAACTCAGGTTAAATCCTGCAGTGGAGATTTTCATTTTTGAGTGCCTCCACACTTTTGGGGTGCTCAGTTTGGGGCACCTGCAATGGGCCTGAAGCTAAGCTTCCTCTTCAGCTGTTGGATCCCATGGGATGTGGGTGTTCATCACTCAGCCAGACCTCATTTTGCAGTGGCTCTCTGGCTCCTCACCTCCAAAGTGTTAATTTAGCCCACAAAAATGGCTAAGCCTGGGGGACCCAGGGGTTGGCTAATGAGGGTTTTAGCCCATGCAGATGCAGGAGTATTCCAGTGCAGGACAGGACTTGTTCTGTGCACTAACTCTCCTCAAACCCAGCTGCTAGTAAATGGTGGTGAGGGGGGGGATAGTTTTCCCTCCTTTCAAAAGGACAGACTATCAATTAGAGCATCAGGCAGTGCTTTCAGGATGGAGGCACTTTTCCTAGACTTTTCTCCACTTTTCCTCATTACCAGGCAAAGTCCTGGTCGGGAAGGCACTGGTAGGCTTGCCAAGTGCCAGAAGTAACAGGAATAAAAAACTTGGGGGATTTCCCAGCCAATTTTCACATAATCAAGCATCCCAAATGTATGTTTCTGCTTCTGAATCACAATTTAGTACTGGGGTGGTTATTTAGACAGCCCAGAGAGTTTCAGTGCTGAGAGAGACACCCCACCTTTTTACACAAGCCTGCCCATGTCACCAACTGGAGCATGAGGAGGAGAGGTGCCTCTGAGGGTCCACTGTGCCCTCCTCCATCCAGGCAGCCAGAAAGCTTCAATTTTTGTACCTTCCAGGCAGAAAATTGGGAAGCTAAACTGCCTCAAAATAAAAGTATTTAGCAATACACTAACTTCCAGATTACTTACTGCTCTAAGTGGAGTAAGAGCATTTGAGGTGAATAATATGAAGTGGCCATCACTTGATCTGCTCCCTGAATAAGACAGCTGTGTGAAACAAGGACATAAAAAGAGCTGTATCAGCTATACAGGGATCCCTTTAACACATGTAGCTCTTTCTGACAGGGGCCAAGAATTAATACATGCTTGGGGAAAAGTAAAATAGCAAAGTGAGACTTCCTCAGAGCACTCTCACAACATCTTGAGATTTGCATTGCAGCGTCTTCCGGAGCCAGAGGTAATGTCTTTGTATTTAATAGCTCTTGAAGAATTTTTCTTTCATGAACTTGTCCAGTCCTTTTTGAACCCATGTAAATTTACAGCATCCACAACATCCTGTGGCAAGGAGTTCCACGGCTTAATTATACATTGTATGAAGAATCATTTCCCTTTGTTTGTTTTGAACCCGTCTCCTCCATGTTCCATTTGATGTCCCCTTGCTCTTGTTTTGGAAAAGACGGAGAACAATTGCTCGTCATTTCCATGCCTCTTTGATTTCATAGATCTCTGTCATCTACCCCTCATTCACAACCTGGTACTTAATGAGCAATCTAAGGCTATCACACTGACTCTTGATTGCTTAAAATTGTTCTTCCCACCTAATGGGAATCCACATTGGGCAGAGAGAAGTGAAAGGGTGTTTAGAATGAGGAAGAATAAAATGTCTGGGTGGATTTGTAATATCAGCAACCATCACCATTTACAGTGAGCAATCTTTGATCTGTGGGTACTTGGGAAATTCCTCTCAACCATCTGTCTGAGGAATTATGAAGGAGTTCCCTGTCTTGCAAGTACACTGCAAAAGCAATCAGAGGATAACACCACATCTAAATCTGCTTATCAAAACCACTATCAGGAAGAGATGACAAAAATATACTATATGTTTACCAAAAGATCAGTTGTCTTTGTTAACTTTTGGTTCAAATTATATAGCCAGTAGACACTTAACATGTTATCTCCTTGAGATATCAGCGATATTGTATTACAACATTACAGAGAGCTTTATAGACTAGTGACAAGAAGCTGAGAGTTTCTCAACTGACATATAATTATCTAATGTGCTTGATGTGCCAAAAATTGCTACTCTACATGGGGGAAAGAAAGCACAGAAAGAGAAACTGAAAATACCTGAAGGATTTGGAAGGAAGGTAGAAAAAACAATCTTTATAGCAGGGGTTGTTTCTCAGAAAAAATATCTCTGGAAAATAATAAATCAGTATTTTTTAAATAATAAATATAATTTCAATCTTTGAAAGTGCTCATCAACTTACATTAAGCATGAATTAATTTCTAAAGGTCTGACAGATTCACTTGCAGAAAACCAACTTATTCATTTGTTCTGAGGCTCACAGCCTAGAAGGAATTTCTAACAGCAAAATCTGAGCCTGTGTCCAGACAATTTCAAGCTTTGGGGTCTTTGGAGAAGCATTAGGTAAAGGAGGGAACACATGAAATATTCAGTGTTGGGACAAGTGGTCGGAGCAGTTTAACTCCTGCTGCTCTGTTTGCTCAGTTGTGTTTGCAACATCAAATGTTTGCGTGTTCCTGCCTGGCTCATGTGATCTGCTCCCGGGTTACCTCAATCTCACTAACTGCTGTCCTGAAGATTTAGCAAGATTCCAAGAAACAGTTGGAGGCTTTTCCAGGTGGCTGGAGAAAGGAAGGGGAAGACACATTTCTTTCCTAAAGATCTAAACTCGGTGAAATTAAGAATAGATATTCAATAAAAACAAAGGTGGGTAGGTAGTTCTTCTTTTTCATGTAAATGACTATAGGTTTTTCACATTCACTTGAACCCAGTCACTGGTGGAGAAAATATCATATTCCATATAAACCTGCAGGTGGATCCAGGAGGTCAGTGTTTGTAGTCCTGTAGCAGACTGACCTTTATCTTAATGCTCATCAGAATAGAGCGAACACGAGATCCAGATTTTCAAAGGTATTCAGACACGTCTCCCTGTTTAATTTGCACACCTGGATACATTCTGAGATCTGTGCACAAATATTATGGATTATTTTAAAGGGAAAACAACATCAATTTTTTTTTTTTTTAGGTGAGTTCAAATGATCCAAAATGGAAAACAATAATCCAAACTTTTCACTTTATGGCAAGCCATTGCAGAGGTAAATGCTATTTTCTATGGCTGGAAACAGGTTTATCTTTCTGTAATTCTGTCCCTATCCAATGAACCTTTCTTCCAATTTTGATACAACTTATTGCCCCTGCTCATTTAACAAAATTTATTCATGTAGTAGAGACATATGCAAGAACCTGACATGTCTCTCTTGAGAAAACTGCCCTTTATTCTGTATTGCCCTGTTCTTTCCTTGTCTTTATCTAGAAGGAAGGACTGATTTTCACTGCCTACCTTCTGCTTTGATTGTAGCCTTTCTGGAGCAGACCCTTTCTTTTTCTTCCATGTTTCTTTGCTCTTTTAAGCAGCACCCAGTGATCTGAGACCAGTTTTGAATTTTTGACATCCTTAAGTTTGGTATGACTGCTGGACTGCTAAGTGTATAACTCCTAAACACTGCACACATACAGACAGTAAATCATAGTAACAATAAGAACACCTGGGTTCTTGGAAATTGATCATCCTGACTTGTTGTTGGAAAAAAAGAACTTTAACTGTCCAACATCTTAAGATATAAACTTGCTTGTCCATGGCTGACTCCTCCCTTTTTGTTTTTATTTATTTTTTTTTCTTTCTTTCTATTATTTTTTCCCCAGGCATGCAAGATTCTGGTAAATTGAATTCAGTGGTTTTTTTCTCAGGTTTCTCCAGCTGTTTATCTGTCTTTTACTCATTTCAGTTAAATCAGGTGTGGGTAAAATGATACATTTCTCCCTTGTAGATAAAAATGAATCAACTTCTTGCTCTGCTTATTAGGCAAGGGAAAAAAAAAAAAGAGGGAAAACCAGATTGCATTCTAAACTGCAACTTTTCCCTTAATTACAACTTGAGAAAGAAATAAATTCAGCTGCTAGGCAAACAATTATCTTTCTGTGAAATTCTTTATCTTCATTAGTGTTAATGTGCTTTCTGTGTGTCGGACCACCTGCTTTTCAGGAGTCCCATAAAAGTATTTCTTAAGGGCCCAGCTCTCCCCCGCCTGTAGCTGGCTGAGCTGGAGGGAGGGAGGTAGACCTACTACTTACATGATGCAATTGCCAAGCAGAGCTGCAGTTCTTATCCTTCAGGGCCAACATAACTTCATAGGAATCACAGAAAAGGTAACAAGGAGCCTTGCTGCACAGTAGGCTGGAAAAGGAGGAACCTGAGACAGCTCTGATTCCTGTTTTGGCAGAGGGTCATGAAGAATTTGGGGTGGTCTATGTCTTACATGTATCTTTGTTTCCCAAAACCTCGCATATGTGATTTGCAATGCCTCCTGTGGATTAATATGACTGCTGAAAATCAGTTCTATCACTTCTGCATGGAATTTTGGGTAAAAGATGCAGGAAAAATTGAGCTTTTTGTTGCCTCATGAATGTTTGAACATCTAACCAGATTTTCTGTGACAAAAGGGCCAACACAGATGTAGGGAAAATACTTTGCTCTAGAACCTCTGAAATTTTAATTTGCAGGCTGAGGTGGGAAAAAAGGAGTTCTGACTTCAACAGGGCAGCCTGGTGGAGTCCCCCAGTCCCCCACGGCAGCTCTGCAAACCCGCTCCTTCTTGTTTACTCAGTAATTGCTCTTGCCCTTATTTTCCAGCAGGCAGGAAGGGAAAAGGGAAGGTAATGTGACCTTTGGTATTTTGAAATAACATGATAACTATGCACATCTTCAAAGGACACGACTGTTGAAGAACAGCTGGGGATGGTGGTGGGAACAGCCTCCCCCTGACATTCAGGCCTGGTGGAGGAACCAGAAGAACCTGCAGAGCTCGTGAGAAGCAGTGGGGAAAACTAGGAGTGGCCAGAACAGCCTCATTGTCCCCTTTCATTATATCTGAGATTGACCTTTATTAGTTGCCTCTGGGTATGGAATGGGCTGAGCTGAAGCTCTTCAGAGGAAGTAGAACCCAAGCACCCATGCAAAGCATGGAAAAGGAGGAGGCAGGGTGAACGGGAAAGCCAAAGGGAGATTGCACTGAGTGCTGATGTTCTCCCTTCAGGGCCCTGAGTAACCACTGTAGGAGCTCAGCACGCTTTTAAGGACTCAGCTTTCCAACATCTGGGTAGAACAGGAAAGGATTATTACTCCTGTTCATGTGAAACAGGAATGGTGAAGCAGAAGACATCTGAATGCCCCTGAGGATGCTGGTCAGAGAAATTAAATTCTAATTATCCACCAGAATCACTGCCTAATGGAAATTGAGGGTTTTCGCAAACACCAGCTTTTCTGGAGGTGGGGGGAAGGAGAAAATGAGACAACCCGAAGGAAAAAGTTTAATTCTTGGAAAAATAAAATAATGTTATTTCTCATTGTACACAAAATAATTTTTAAACAGACTACTTGTAAAAGACAAATGTACAGCAGAGATAGAATAAACAAAAAACTGAAAACATTTGACTGAAGCCAAATGAAGGAAAAAAAGAAAGAATAAGTTTGTGTCCTCTGAGAAGACCTTGTAAAACATTACAAGATGTGGCAGTGCAGGTGGACAAGATAATCCCAGAGATCCCCCCAACCTTATACATTCTATGATTCTGTGATCAACACCAGCACGGATAAGATCCCTCACCAGTGTGAATATGTAAAATCTTTGAATATCAAAAATAAGCTGATTTTTATGAGAACATGACATATGCATGAGGGTTTTGGTCAAAGAAAGGATTCCCAAATAAATCTCTTGTGCTGTGGGCTAAGAAAAGTCTGTGTGAAGCACTTAGAGAATTTTTAACTGTATTCTAGGGTAGTTTCATATGATCCTTTTATTAATATTGATCTCATAAACAGTGCTCCATGAACAGAACCTGAGATTAAGGGCAAGATTACGTCTCATAATTGATTCTGAATTTGTGACTGGGAGCTTCAGATTCAGCAGGAATGTATTCTGGGTTTCACCTCTCTGTAGTCCTAAGAAAGGCTGGAGGTTTGTTTAGTGAGTCCACCACTTCTTTCTGAAGCACAGAAAAGAAGATGAAAGGAGCCTCAACTCCTTCCAACATGCTCTCCTGCTGCTTCTTCCCTCCCCTCCACACATTGCTGAGTGCAGCTGGAACAGGGCAAGGCAGATGACTGCCAATGTTTGCTGCTTAAAATCACTCAGCAACAGAAGGGTGCTGCTTTCCAGCCGCTGTGGAGATACGGTATGGCTCTATAGCCATGAGGAGGGAGCAGTGACTGGAAACAAGAGTCCTCTCCCCACTTTTTTTGAGGTAAATAAAAGCATGGCTGCTGTACCACGATAGGGGTGTCAAGGATAACCTGGAAACTGAGCCTAAACATGTACATTTAAAAAAATATCCCACAAAACCAAGTGATGTAAATGCTTTAAAACAATGCATTGAATGTAGAAAGTGAGGAAAAGGGCATTTAAACAAGCCTTTTACTTCACTGTAAGTAATTATTTGCTGCAAATGGGACTTATTTTCAATGTAAGAAGAATTTGGTGACTCAGAGTCTCCTCAGCACTGGGCTTGCAGACATAAGGTACCTGCCTCTCCCTTCAGAACAGCTGCCATGGCCTGCAGGCACGTTGAAGTCCTCTGAGATTAGGGATGGACACTTTGAAGGTGGAGAAGCCTCACCTTGCTGTTCCTGCTAATGCCTCCAGCACTGCTGTCCTTCCCTCAGGGGGTGTAGTGACCTCTGAGGTACAACGTGGGCATCTTGCACGGCTACAAGTATTTTCTGATAGTGATCATAAAAAGAGAGTGTGCACCACTCTCTTCTTGCACTTTCACGTTGGCATGTTTTACAACCCCATGGAATGAAGTTTCACACGAGCCCTGGGAGGTAGGGAACAGCCCCTTACAAAGGAGCAAGGCTCCAGATGGGAGAGGTGTCAGGACGGAGGTTTGTTTCTGGGGAGAGGTAATCATTGTTTTGGGAAACCTGACAGCTGTGCCGGGAGGAAAGAGGCTGATGGTGCACAGGCGTGTGGAGGCAAGCTCCCCGCTGCCAGGGGAGAGCTCCCAGTGCCGGCACCCGAATCCTGCCATCAATCATTGCTGAGGCCACATGAGCACCGCCAGCGCTCGGCGACCAGACAGAGGCGGCACATGATGCAATGGGCACAGGTGTGCACCAGGGAAAGGCAGCAGGGCTTTGCATACATAACGCGCCTTTCCTCTGAAGTTCTCAGGGCGATTTGCAAGCATTAATTAATTCTCACAACGCCCAGGGATGGTAGGCAAGGCAGTGTCACTGGCAAATTAATTTCATAGGTAGTGTCTTTGATATCACACGCTCATGTGCTCACTGCACAGGATTTGATGTATTATATTATTTCCCCAACACACCTGCTGCCCTTCAGCTCTTCTACGCAGCATCCTGGATGAAACTATTATTATTTCTATTATTATTATTGCTGTTGTTACTATTATTATTAGAGTTATTACAGCAGGACTGGTGCTATGAAGTGGATACCGGCATCCGAAGAGAAAGTCATTGCCCCAGAGAGCTCATAACCTAAACAGGCAAGATCCGTATTTGTGCAAGTCCGTGCTCGCTCTCCAAGAATGTTGGCTGTAAAATACCTCAGCAAAGTTTGTGCTGGGATTGACAAAGATTGGCCTGTCTGCTGGGGTTTTTTTTGTGCAGCTCTGCATTTAATCTGTGTTACGGGCTGACTGGGCATGAAGATGTTCTCACCTAAAGATCTCCAGAGCTGTGAGAGTGTGGTGCAGCCACCTGAGGGTCCCATTGACGGGGGTTGACATCAAGCAGATATGATGTCCATATGGAGAATTTAATATATACAGAGGCTTTTGTCAATAAATGACAGTCTCATACAAAATTATCAAAATTAGGTTTTGGTTTTCGTTTCTTTTTCACTTTCAGAGTGAGCTTAAACGGAAAAGGAGTGGAAAATTATGAAGATAATTTTTTCATAGTAATTGAAACTAGCAGGATATAGAAATTTATCAGCCAGGTCTATCTAAAATTTACTGGGCTTGGGAACAGGCATATTACTGATTGAATTTTACCAGTCCAGGGATTCTGGACATTTAATAGCATGCCTCAAAGCTTTCTACTTCCTTCCTTCTCTCTCTTCTTCCCATAGGTATTTACTTTTTTGCCTTCTCCCCCCCCCTT
>VWZT01000384.1:258185-369771 GCA_013397055.1 Pachycephala philippinensis
CCCCCTTTTTTTTTTTTCATCCATTCCCCAGTCAGGTGATCACAGCTAGGAGATACAGATTGCTTCCCTCAGCTGGCCTAAGGCATGCATAAAAAAATCACTTTCATTCAACAGGATATCTAACCTCTTCATGTGTACTGATATATCAGTGCTTTTTTATGTGTGATATAAATATTTATCTACTGGATAACAGGATGCAAGTGCCATGGTTTGCAGCATTGCAGAGCTGACCTTCAGTCTGGAATTCACATGTTTCTTCAGTAATTTATATTACAGGTTAACTTTACACTTTGTCTTTTCTATTTGTGCCCTGGGGAAAGGCAAGTAGTCTAATATCAGTTCCAAGCAATTTGGATTCTGAATCACACGTCTTTGGAAATTCTGTTCTGTTTGTTGGGCCTGGAACTTTAAAGAAGAAAGAGGCCTGGTATCATCATATCCATAGGGTTATTTCATTAATTTGTCATACGGTATTCTGAGATCTGGTCGAGTGCTGATGTTGTCATAGCTTTTGTTTGGGACAGGTCCTTGACTTGGAGAGTTGAATTCTGGCAACTTTAATTTTTTTCTGTGATTACAGATTGGTAGATGTTGTGTGTAGATCACAAATAACACAGGTGTGAGTATGCTCCCTTGTGGTAAGCCATTTTGTTGTCACACCATTTACTCCATTTCTTTCAAAGTTCATGGTGAAATAATTTGTTTTCTAATAAAGATTGTATCAGTCACACTCTGTGATGATCTTTCAGCATGATAAGCATTTTGGCAGGGCATCCCATTAGCTCAGGCAAGAAAAGGAAGCAGAGATGCTACTTTTTTTTCTCACCAATAACATTGTGCTGAGAATACCCACCAAGCTCTGGAAGATCCAGGTTCAATCCCACTTCTGCTTAAGGGGATTTGAACTTGTCTCTCCACTTCCCTGACTGCCCTAACCACTAGGGTAAAGAATATTCTAGGGCAGGGCATTCTCAGTTCCTCATATTGAAACCATTTCACTTTGCATAGGTTAATTAAATATTCATGGGAACAGGAAGATGGCAAACCTATGCAAATGACTATGTATCTTCATGGTATAGTCTTTCATTTAGGAGCAGAGGGCCTGGCTTCCATTATCCACATCAATGAATACTTAAATGAGAAATACAAGAAACATTCATAGAAGCAGGCACAGGAACTGAGGACTTCCCCTTCCAGGTGAATACTAACCACTAAACTAGAAATCACTCTCCCTGTGACACAGGAAATAGTGAAATATATTATACAAATAAAACTGCTCCAACAGGAGAACTTTAGACAGGTCTGTCTTGAAACCTTGCACTGTGAATATTCACCCATAACTTGAGACTTGGGTTCAAGTTCCTTGAGAAGAAACTATGAGCTTTAATTACCAAGGTGTGTACAGTCCATCCCTGGTTAAAAAAAGGGCATTGCCACTATTTCTTGCTCTTGCTTGCCTGCTTAATTTTTTATGCCTTTTTTAGGTGATTAAAGGGTGGTTTTGTTGATGAATGGTGTATTTATTTTGTATGATGTTTGTTCTGCACCGTATTTGGTTGTTGCCTTTTTTGGTTGAGTCAGAGGGATGGCTGATTGCCTTCTGTCCATGCTTCACAGCAGTGGCTTTCCCACCACTGACAGATTGTGCTGCTGAAGGGAAACTTGTGTTGTTGCTAATTGACTGCATGGGGACTCACCACTTGTCTTTTTGGTCAATGACCCCAATTCCCACCAATTTCCAACTAAACCTCCTCTTCATCAATCCCAGTGAGACTGAGGTGAGCTTGGGAAATTCCACTAGGTAGACCTTGCAGATGAAGAAGGAAGAGGAACGTTTGGAATGGGTCTATTGGATTTACATGTCAAGGTTTTTATGGAAGAGGGGCTGCAGCAGTGACTTCCATGAGGACTCCAGAAGCTGCATTCATGTTAGACAGAGCCAGTTTGGGCTGGTTCCAGGACAGACCTGCCACTGGACATGGGTGGCGTGGGTAGCAATAACATATTTAAAAAAGGGCAAAAAATGCTACACAGCAGATGGGAGAAAAAACAAAAAGGAAAAAAAAATATGAGCCACACAACCCTGCATTCACCAAGGTCAGTGAAAAAGGAGGGGGAGGATGTGCTCCAGTCTCCTGCAGTCCATGGCTGTGGTGAGGCAGCTGTCCCTTTGCAGCCCGTGCAGGTTCTCAGTGGAGCAGAGATCCTACTGCAGCTTAAGGAGGACCCCAGGTAGGTGGATGTGCCTTGAAGGAAGCTGCAGCCTGTGGAGAAGCCGTGCTGGAGCAGACTCCTGGCAGGAACTGCAGGCCATAGAGAAGAGTCCATGAGAGCAGGTTTCCTGGCAGCACATGTGAAACCTCGGGGAACCATGACAGAACAATTTGTGAAGAGCTGCGGTTCATGAGAAGGACCCACACTGGAGAAGTTTGTAAAGGACAGAAGCTCATAGGAGAGACCCCACTCAAAAGCAGGGGAAGAGTGTGGGGAGGAAGGAGCAGCAAGGATGAAGAGCTGAGAACTGATCATGACTCCCATTTGACATCCACCTGTGCCACTTTGATGGATAAGGGAGGAAAGTGTTTTTAGCTATGTTCATATTTCTCATTTTCCATCTCTGATTATTTGGCAATAAATTAAAATAATTTCCCTAAGTCGAGCCTGTTTTGACCATGGCTGTAAGTGATGTCCTTGTCCTTACCTTGACCCATGAGCTTTTAATCCTAATTTCTCTCCCAGTCCTGTTGAGAAGGGAGAGTGTGAGAACAGCTTGGTGGGCACCTGGCATCTAGCCAAGGTCAGCCCATCACAAGGGTTTTGTCTCATCTCACACTAATTATCTACAACAGAGTTGGCCTCATCTGAGCTAATCTGGGCTTTACTGTCAGTCAGTGGAGAGAAGCAAGATTCCTGAGAGGCAGTTTTGTCTCATCCTGATGGAGACATAAATACAAAGCAGATGAAACTTATGTTTCTAGCTCTTGTTGCTCTGTTGCTCTGTTGAGGAAGCCTAGAGTGTCTAACTCAGATGTAGGTACCTACTTCACAGCTGCCAAGAGTTCAGAAGGTTGCTCCTTCTCATGTATTTTATTATTTCATCAAGATTTATTTGTGGTCTGTGGTTCTGATTGCCCTGGAGACTTGAGATAGTTCTACATATACCCAGTGGCAGAAGAGCTTTGTAAAAGGAAAATACCAGCTCTGTTCATAGGATGCAATTCCGAGCAGTGCTGAGTCCCAGTCTGGCAGCAAAGAGCAGCACTGGTGGCACTGCCCCAGAGGTAGAGGCAGCACTGATGCTCCAGTCAGGTGCTGGAGTCATATCAGAAGCTCTCAGAAAAGCTCAAGAGCAGAATAACACTGATACAACCATACCCCAGAGTGAGCCTGTTCACACCCAGCTGAGGTCTCTCTTCCTCTCCTCCTTTATATATTGCCGAGGCACCAGAAGCTATAGGACACCTGGACCTCACTGGCAGCTGGATCTCAAAGGCACCCAGGACATGAATCTCATTTCAAAAAGCAGCACTTATTTTTCCCCCATCTCTGTACAGCTTTAGGAAAAAGTTGTTGCAGAAACATAGCAGTGTTGAAGAAGATACAAACTAAAAGGAAACAAGTGTCACGTCCATTCTTTGCATCTTTATATAATTCTTATTCTTTGTTTTAATTAATATCAGATTTATGTGATGAAACTACAATATGCTCACATCTGGCTTTAATCCCTATATTTTCCTCAGTCAGTAGACCATACTTTTGCATTTTCATGAAAACGTGAAGAATCAGGATGAACCCGAGCACACTGATAATGCTGTTTCATTTGGCTTCCCAAAGGCACGATGCATCATTTCAGATGTTGCAAAGCTGAGTCACTGACACTGATGTGACTAATCTTAACGATGTGCTTTGATTCCATAATATGTCTCTGTAAAGTTTGACATGTTTGATACATTCATTTCAGCATTTCAGGGGAACTTTCTGTTCCCACAGTGAATCTACTCATGGGAAGACAAATTGTCTGTGGAAAAAAAAAAAATCATAACCCAGCCCTTGAAACACACTGGCTAATTTTCCTTTAAATTTGTCTATGGACCAAATTTTGCCCTCATCAATGGGATGCAACTTTCATTGAATATACTATTCATGTATCCAAAGGCAAAATTTGTTCCTATCTATCAATCTACCTACTATTTTATCTACTATCTGTCTGCTTAACTCTATTAATTAGTTAATGTTTGTAAAACACTCAAAAGATGTAAAGCCCTATAGAAATGCTAAGTATTATAATTATTGTTATCTGACTGCTGTATCTCTTTACCTATCTAGCTATCTACCTTCTCTATCTATTATAATAACAATAATACTTAACACTTATATAGTGTTCTTAATCTTCAAAGTACTTTACAAACATTAACTAATTAATCTAATCTAGTCATCTTGCAAACAACTCTTTTAACAAACCAGTGGTTGTTTCTGTAAAATAAAATTCTTTGCAAAAAGAAGAACTGTACTTTGGGGGGGTTATTTTGTTCAGGTTTGGCTATGATAAGGTAATAAATATGTATTAAAGCAAAGCAGCAAGATAGATGAGAAAAGCTCCATCACTAGGTAATGTGGAGCTTATAACACCTTGCACTTACAGACCATGACGATGTCTCCTGGTCAGCTTATTCCTGAATTCTGTGCTGTCTTAGTTTTAATATAGAGAATTCCAGCTATAAAATTGTGAATTTTTTTCTTTGTTTTTTGTAAAGAGCCATGAAATGTTTCTACAATTTCCTATTTTCTAGATTATAAAGCAAGGCCAAGGTTGTCAAATGGAACAGCTCAATCTGAGCTCTTTAGCCCCTCATCTGCAAAGATACCTAGGCAACATTTTTTGTCCTTACAGAAACCATGGTGATGGTGATGCAGAAATTTCAAATTGTACATAAGGACAATGGAGCAAGGAGTCCAAAACCACTGAGAGGAAGAGACCAGCTTACTTTTAAAACAAATGCACCCTGAATAGCTCTGCAGATCTTCTTCTAGACTCACACTGGCACTGAGTAAAGACAGTGCTTCGTGTGTATTTTCACAGCATCCTGGAGGTGCAAGGTAGAGATCAAAAAGTGTGTGAAGGGTTTTTTGGGGCAGACGTGGTCTGCCTTTGTGCTTCTAAACGAATGAAGGTCACACACTCAGATCAAGCACTGCTGGACAATGGTCACCCGACTGCCTGACTTGGTTTCAGACTAATTTTAAAGAACAATCTTTTACAGAGGGGGTAAGAGAGCTGTCCTGTGCCATTTGGTGTTGGGGCTAAGAATCAGACATAATGAAAGCTTATCCAGACTTTATGTGGCTTACAACAGCACCAGCGAGAAGAAAATGAAACAAAAACAAATAAAAAAAAGATTCTGTTTTCCATTTGATGAAAGGGTGCTGGAGTTTTTATTTTTTCCTTTGTGTTGAAGATGTTTCCTCCTCCTCCTCCTGCTTTTCTTCGTCCTCCTCCTCCTCCTTCTTCTTCTTCTTCACCTTCTTCTTCTTCTTCTTCTTCTCCTTCTTCTTCTTCTTCTCCGTATCCTTTTTCTTTTTCTTCTTCTTCTCCATATCCTTCTTCTTCTCCTTTTTTTTTTCTGGTATTTTTCTATCTGTCCTACTTATTTATTTACATAGACAAAATCTGCAGGGACAGTTCTGGTAAAAGCTAACCTAAAAGTCATTTAGGATTCTCCACTGAGCTCTCCCAAAGCAGCCAGACATGTGGCAAAGCTGTGACCACTATTGGACAGATAATTTTATCTCTATTAATTCTAAGAAAAAAAAAAGGAAAATAAAAGAGTCATTTTTCAGCAAGTTCCCAACATCTCTTCCTCCAGCAGCTAGGTTAACATAAATCATACCTCCTCCAACTAAAAATCAACACATTTTATATTGCTTTCTCAGGCTCTCTTGCAGCTATTGATGCATTTTTTCCAGGTGCAGGCTCAAAGCAAGACTTTACCACTGCAAAAGATTTCAGAAGTACAGCTGCCTTTCGTGGAACAGAGCTGTCATCCTGCAATAGGTACTTTTTTAAATGAAAAATGAAACAAAACAAAACAAAAAAGTGACATTAAAGGCAGCGACACAGGGCTGAATTCAGGTTGTACATCATTCATCCTGTCATCTGGAGGAGAATGGCATATTGAGCTGGAGCAATTACAGGCAAATCAGGCTTCCAATACAATCAATGCAATAAGCAGCTGTGCTGTTTGTGTTACAAATTCACGGAAGATGATCTGAGTGTGGTTCCTGTCAGTCAGGCACGACAGCCAGCTAGGCTGAAATCCAGGTGATACGGGCTCAGCCACGCACTCCCTGAGTCACCTTGTACACAAGACCTAATCTAACCCCGACCTTCACATCTTATTTTTTCTCCAGCAGTGCACTTCATAAATACAGTGCTTTGATGGTCTTAAATGTTATACCCAGCAGGGCTTGAAAATGAAAATGCTTAGTTGAAGCTATGGTTGCAAATGAGAAACATGTACTCAGTTAGCATCTACTAATAAGGGGTGCATTGAGGTGCAAGGCATATAGAAACCTATAATTAAAGGTTGAGGTTGGAAAAAAAATTGGATCAGGAATCTGGGAGACTTTGGCTAGAAAGGGTGAAGATATCACCGAGTGTTTGCAAAATATGAGATTCCTGGAACACACTTGCAGAGGTGACATACCTCAGAGGTGGACAGGTGAAGCTGATGCAGAAGTGACTTGGAAAGCTGATGCAGACGTGACTTGGATCCTCTTAGAGCAGCAGTAAAGGAATTACAAATTATTTGATTTTGGATAGGTGGGATGGGGCTCCCTGTTCTCACCTTGACCCCTGCAATCACTACAGAGTGTCTTTAACAAAGTGTCTTAACAAATACAACTACAGGTCCTCCTCCTCCTCCCACCTCCTCCTCTCTAGTCCCTGGGAAGGTTCCTGGAATGTTTCCTAGAGAAGGGAAAAAAGCCCCCTTTATCTGAGCACACAAAACTCCACGTGCAGAAACCCAAACCTCGTGGTTTGTTTGAATTCAAGGCACTTTGCAGAGCAACTGTTAGTTGCATGCTCCCCTCAGTGACGCAGAGGAAGGCAGAACATGTTTTTAATTGCAAAGTCAAATGGTTATGCATGGGTCCTGTCATGCTTGTGAGAACTTGTTCTTCCCCAGCCCTCTCTCTCCTCCCCGCTGAGACAGCCTTGCCAAAACCCTGCTCGAGAGTGGTCACAGGGAAAACATGAAGCCTCGCAGGGATTTGGGGAGTAGACACCGATCTGTCAGAGGTGTCACCAGAACTGGATATATCTGCTGATCTGTTACCACTTGCTAATTATGGATTCGGCAGCTAATTGTCATAAATCTTGGTAAGAGATGTGGAATGAGGCAGAGTTTTTAAAGCAGCATGGCCTGGGTTGGTTTGCATCGGCAGGAATGATCATCCCTGTGCCAGGGCTCTGCTGCTGTGCGATACCTCAGTGAATACCTGCATTGTTACAAGTGCCAATTTGCTCCCAACAGCATTTCTGACATTCCTTTGCAGGAATGGTGAGTGTCCAGGACTGTAATACACTGACTTGTTGAAGGATTTTGTTTAATAAACCCAAAGATGCTGGCAGTCACAGCCAAACAGATGTTTTACAGGATGAAATCTTGCACCCTTCATCTGGCTGAGCTTCTGGTCCACCATGCAGGAAGAAAAGCACTACTGTGCCAAGCAGGATTGAGGTCTCATGCCTTGACTCTCCAAACCCACAAATCAGGCACTGCCTCAGTGAGGGTTAACACTCTTTGCATGTGATTCAGCCCATCAGAGTTCGAACTTGGAGAGAAAGGGATTTAGCAAGTTCGATTCAGCTTTAGGTATCCTTTCCAACATTTCAGCCATGTCTAGTTACCCACCATCTCACTCCACCTGATTTCAGTGTTTCTCTGAGTCTTGAAAGCTGCAGTTCAGGGTGGAAAGGGTAAAGCTGAGCCTTCAGCATCTCAAAGGCATTGAATTTGCTTAAATGCTGAGCAACTTCTCAGGAAATCAAGTCCCTTCAGGGTATGTGCAGTTGAATATCCAAAAATAACTACTTGAAAGATTCTGTGGGTCTAAGGATCACAGGCTCTGTATTCACGTGAACCAGTCTTCAGATAAAAGTCACAACTAAATTCCTGTTATTGTATGATTGGCTTTTCATTTGGAGAGAGTAGAGTCAAGGCTGCATGTAGAAGGAATATCTCTCTTAACAACTAACTCTTGGTTTTCACAAATTTTGTTCTGCTTTTTATTTCCCAGTCCTTTTCCTGTTTTCAGCCAGTTTTTGTAATGTTTTCATCAAGTCCAAGTTTTTATCTAGACCAAGATCACCCACTGCTTTTGGAAATAAAAACTAATATCTGTCACATATTCCACTGAAATCTGCCAAATTTTCCAGGTAGAAAGACACAACAATCTATTTTAAGACTGGTTTTCACTAAAGCTGGCTGAAAACTCCGCAGTGGAATGTTTGTTTATTTTCCCAGATGAAAAAGCTGATTCATAGTAATTCAAACATTTTGCTGAGATGGCTCAGTTTTGATTCAGGTGTGACAAACTTCAAGCAGGGCACAATTAACCTCTAATGAGTAGATTCCTGCCGGGAATTAGACTTGCAAGGTGCTGTGGCCTGGTGGGAACCATCTCTGGAGCACGTCAGCACATCAGGATGGTGGCCACCAGGGAATGAGAAACCTGAAAATGTTTAAGCGATTCATGTTTAAAAGTTGTGATGTTTTCTGCTTGATGGAAAAGGAGACAGATGGAGGCCAGAACAGCATTACTCAATTCTTCCCTGAGCTCCCATGTCTGTCCATCTAGCTGTCTAAAAATCAGGATCAATTGCTTTGTCAGGATAAATAAATATAGGGGTTTTCTTCTGAATGAAAAAGAAATTCAACATTAAAATACTGAAACCTGGTCTACAGAGTATGATTTTGCTATATGAAGTACTAGGGCTCATAACAATCCATGGCCATTAATGTGCATTTATTGTTTAATTAAAAAAGGGTTAATCCCTCTGTGGGAATTGTGAAATTACTTCTTGGGCATGAGGGGTAAAAATTTGCTCTGTATATTATTAAGCACACACAGGTGAAGGTACTTCTGACTAAATTCTGCAACCCACATTTTTTATTTCTGAAGGTAAAAGCTTTTGTGTACTGAAAGCAACCATTTATCTTGCAGAAAGCAGAGATGCACATCAACAGACACCAAAAAAACAAGCAACAAAAATTAGCCTCCCACAAATCCAGACATAAAAAAAGGTAATTGAAAACAAAAATTGGTTGCAAAATATCTGTTTTGAAATTTGTGCCACTGTGATTTTTCAGAAAACCCTTGAAAAGGCCCAGAAACACCTTCTTTGCTTTAGAGTGAGATAATTTTTAGTTCTAATTTCACCTAAAACCTCATAGGAAATATTTTGGGGTTGACATAAGGCAAGTCAACTATCCTCAGCCATACCGCCCCTTGTTTTTTGGTAGTGCATGCAGTCTATGCCAGCCCTGGAATATCAGGATTGACGCAAAATGTCGATGAACTGGATCACCAGTAATTTTCCACAATGGAATGACTCTTATAGGTAATCTCAGAATCTGGACTAAACTACCAGAAAATTTAGTTTTATTGACACATTAACCCTCCGTTTAGTGCTGAACTCCCGCCTGAGTGAGGAAAACACCAGGAAATACATGGTGGCCCAAAGAACTTAAACCTCTTGCTTTGTTCTCCCTGCTGCTCTGGGGAGGGCAAGTAAAGAGCACCAAACCTTTCCCTGCTGCAGGTGGTTTCCTTCCAGCACGGTCACATCCCTTCTCCTAAGCGTGTGTGTGCAGTGTGACAGCACGTGCAGGTGGCTGCACGCTCGTGTAAACCACATCACCCACTCACTGACACCTTCTGGTCCCTTTGGAGCTGCCTGGGTCCCAGCTGTGCTCCAACAAACACACACGTGTCCCAAAAACCAGAGCTGGGTCTTGTAGCTTCCATCTCTGGCAATCCTTTTCCTTCCTTCTGCCCGGATCCGAACCCAGCCTCCGTCACCGATGACAAATGCAGCAGCCAGGGTGAGACGAGCGGTTCAGTTAATGATGATTTAACACTTTGCAGGCTGCTGTCCCAGGTGATTATACATTCTTTGCATTTGTTTGGCTGGAAATATGGAAAATTAATTAGTAGCAGAAGGGTATAACTTTGCCAGCCATTAACTGAATTATAAGTAAGTGTTTTCTTTGTCTGGCAATATCTTACCTTGTCCTTGTGCCAAAAATATCTCATAACTTGGTATTATATTCTCTGAAGACAACTTTTTCAATGACTTTATGAGTCAAATACTGTAATACCAGTAGGAACGGATTTTTTTTTCCATCTTTCATTTTTTTTGGTGTTGATGAAAGGGGACATTGCTACATTTCTGAAGGTCAAGTGCTTGGAACAAAAAGCTGCTTTCTTATTCAGTTTTTAATCGTCAATGAAAAATTAAAAAAAAATCACATCTAAAGATGAGAAAACCCCAAGAAAACAAGAAAGGGAGAATATTTTCTAAGTCTAAATACTGTTGTTTACTTATTTTCCGATGGAAAGTAAAATGTAGTAGATATCTGAGAAAGAAGAGAGAACCAGGTTTGTCATCTGCCTCCAATCTTTATTTCATAGTGAGCAGTATTACAGCTGAGGTGCCTTCTATCTGCACATTTACCCTAGAACAAAGATTGATGTAGCCTGATACGTGTTGCAGTATCAAAAAAAAGAGTAAAAGACAAAAGAAGAAAAACCTCATCGCTTGCTCTAGACATGTTTTTGGAAGGCTGTTGTAAAGCAGACAGCTCCTAATTGACCTGACGTCCATTAATCAACACAGCTACAATCACATGATCTTTCCTCTACTTCGTCCATAATGCTTGGTCAAAGCTTTTCCCTTCCATCACTTCTGGAGGTCTATAAAGCCAGTCTGTTTTGGATATCTCCTGTTGACTCTCCTGCTTCTCTGGAGCAGGTATTTTCTGGCTGCTGGATGTTAAGCTGCACATGCTTCTGGCCACAGGTATAAAATGCAACTCATGGGAATCAGAGGTGAATTTTCAGAGTGACAAATGTGAGCCAGGCAGAGCATTTGGTGCCTGATGGATGCATTGCCCATTGTCTCACAGAACTAGGGAATGGTCTGAGAGGATCTCTGGGATGTTTCTTGCTCCCCTTGCGTGCAGAGGCACACACCATTCATCAGGCTCTCTGCAGCAAATCGCCCACGAGTACCTGCCTGCTTTCAGAATTAATCAGTGTTGACTTCGAAGCACTTTCATCTGCACAAACTTTCTTTCCCCCACCCCCTTTCCCTTCCTCATGCTGAGACAAGCTACCATGGGTGCTGCAAGTACAGTGGAGGTGTTGTCTAGACACTCAGAGCATCTCTGTGAGCATGAGACTTGACATGCACAAAAGGCTGTTGGCAGGCTCATCTCCCACTCCCTTGGCCAAGCCTCCAGCCACAAACACCACGTCTAGTCAGTTGAATGTGCTTTCAAATGTCAACGTTTGGACTGATTAGCAAATACAAGAAAAGAACTTGACTGTGGCAAAACCCAGAAGTGTTTAAGGGAGAATTTGCAAAGGGTTTAAGCAAGCTGGTCTGTGTAGAGTTTGCTGAGTTTTCTTGCCTTGCAACACAAAGTGATCCAAATTCCTCATTGCTAGTGGACCTTTGTGGTGTCCATTCAGGGACCATGGAAGAGCTGCTTGGAAGGGATTTCTGGAGGTCACCAGTCCAACTTCCATCCTGCAGATGGCCCCTTTCCAACACCAAAGTAGACCAACCGTGGATTTATCAAGATGAGTCTTGAAAATCCCCAAGGATGGAGATTTCACAGCCTTGCTGGGCTGTAACCTGCTGGTCACACTCCTCCTAATGTAACCCAGCAAAACGTTTATTATATTCACTGTTGTCTCACCTTTAGTTTGGTGTCCTCTTTGAAGCTGGGCTGTTACTTAGCCTGTCCCCTGCCTCTATTGGTTCACAGGGTTGTCTACAGCAGGTGCAGAAATCATATTATATCTGCTGTACTTCATGAGGTCTCTGCTGTCCCAGTCTTCAATTCTCAAAAAACCTGCCTGGCTTAAAAATCTACTGTTCAGGTTATCAGCTATTTGTAATATGCTCATTACCAGCCGCTAAATGGACATTGAGCTGCATTTGACAACCATTTATACTCAGTATCAGGCCGATTTTCCACTTGTCTGGTAGTTTATTCCTTCTCCAACTTCCTAATGATAATGCTGTGGGTGACAAAATCCTTATATATTAAAGATATGTAGCATCTGCTGCTCTTCCCTTGTCCTTACAGCCAGTCAATTAATTACAGAAGGCAATCAGGTTGGTTAATGATGATTTTCCCCAGATAAATCCTTGTAGACTGTTTGTGATTGCTTCTTGTCTTTCAGTAGATTGGAAGTGGACACCAAGAGGATGTGCTCCCAGACCCTTCCAGGGCCTGAGGGGAGCCTGACCAGTTTATAGCTCCCTGGTGTTCCTTTCATTCGCATTCTCATGGAATCGCTTTTATGCCTTTAAGTGGTTTTGGCTCCAGCTGAGATTCAGCCTTCATGACATCACCCAGACTGAAGTATTAACTCCATCCTGACACAAGAAAGAACACAGGAAAGACACAGAATTTCTTGACACCTTTGCCTGTGGACCGGCGTGCGTGCTCTTGCAGCTCATCCTGAAGGTGCAGGAAGACCCACCAGGTCTTACAGCTTTACCCAGAAGTTTTTCAAGAGGTTTGTTTTATGGTTGACGTGTGAAGCCATACAGTTCCTTCCCCTCTCTGTGTTCTGTGTGTTGGAAAGCCACCTCCCCTCGGTATGGTACTTGCAGAAAATGTGTCTGGTTGAGGGGGAAGTGGGCTTGCAAACCCTCTTTTGTGCAAGGCACAAAGGAAAAGGGGTGGCTTGTAGTCTGCAGCAAAACGAGAGGAGGCTCTCTGCTCTCTTCAAAGGGCTTCCTCTTCCCCTTCTCTCTCTATTGTGAATTCTTTAAAAAGACCACCCTTCCCTTCTGCAGAGTGAAAACATCAAAGGGAATGGTGTGGTGGGGTATTTCCTTGTGAACACTGACTTACCTTACAAAGGTGAGGAGTTCACAGGAGGTTCTCTCTTGTGAAGCGTGTTCTGGCTGCCTGGCTTTGAATGCTGAGCTCACTGGGAAAATGTTCTTACATCTTCACGCAAGCAGCTTTGCTGCAAAACCAGATCTCTGCCTCTCCCTCCCAATTCCTACTTACCCACCAATGTATTATNACATTTCTATTCAATTTCATTTTTTACTTTATAGTTTTATACTAATTTATTTCATCTTTCATTTAATTCAACTTCATATTTATTTATTTTGTTTTGGGCAACACTAAAACATCTCAGGTCTTTAGGGTTTTGTGATTTTTTATTTTTATATGGAAACAGTCACAAAGCCTGAAGTGTAACAGAAAAATAAGATTTCCCACAAAAATTTGATAAAAGATTCGGTCTTTTATTTATTAAGGTACATTTCCACGAGAGGATGTGAATCAATCCCATCCCAGGATATGGGGAAGAGATAAGTTTGCTCATGCTTGTTTCAGCATAAGATTTTGATTGTTTTATTGGCTTAGCAAGAGCAGTCAGCAATCAACCAGCTGTATCAAATTCTTCAGTGAGTTGGAGTTTAAATTTAATGTCATTAGAATAGCTCCAAAAGCCTCAGTTTCCTCTGGTTTAGGACAAACTTGGTGGCAATTAAAACTGTGAGAGCTTTTTTTTCCCTCTTGTGTTTTTATCCTTCAGGGTAGTGCTGTCATCCAAAAATCAGTGCCTAAAACCTGTCTGTAGACAAGGATAAGGCAGAAAGACCCTCTTCAGTCCATCACTCCACGTCTCCTAATGCTTGCTCTATGACATAAGAATGTATATATAAATAAAAAATATATAAAATACATATTGTGTATATATATACATACACACACATATATATATATAAAAAGTGTAAAGACAGACAATGAATAAAAATTCATTTTATTCATGAAACTCTTGAGGATGAATCTCCATGGCTTACCTTGGAGCAAGAATATTAGTTCTTACATCCCATGGGCTTTTGGAGGTTCCCAGTCCTCTTGCAAGGATCATTCACCTCCTCATGAAGCCACTGTCCCAGCACTGCATCATGTTGGAAGGCAAACTCAGGCTGATTTTCACAGTGGCAAAGTTTTGAAGAAGGGAAAAGAGGCTGGAAACCACTGGGAATTGCTAATCAACTATGAAATTTACCAAAACCACCCAGGATTTCAGCTCAAGCACGATATCCTGGAGCAGCCAAGTGGGGATGTCAGCTTCAATGCCATATGTCCCTGAGTCTCAGTACCAAAGTGACATTTGGAATTTGGCTATCTAGACCTAAATAAAAGAGAGTTTCACCTTCACAAACCCCCACTACTCCCACAGATTACAATATCTATATCATTCACAATCCGGTGTTAGGCCAAAGGTTGGACTCAAAGATCTGAGAGGACTTTTCCAACCTTAACTATTCTATGATTCCATTATTCTAAACATGACTTCCATGCAAGATGCCTCAGAGCCCAGAGAGCTGTTTCAAGCTAAATCCCAGCTGTGACTCCCAGCAGAATTCACATAAATGTGTGGATCACACTGGAAGCCAGTTGTGCAATAGCAGGGGGGAAAGTCAAGATCAAATCCTCTCTGTTCAGGTGGCAGTCACGAACCTTACCAGTCCATCAGGGTAAAGAGCAGAGGAAATCCTTAACCAGGAGCTAAGTGCAAGGGATCTGATTTTAACCCACATTGTGGAGGTTGGCCAGAGTGTGTGAGCATTTCTGAAGTCAGAGGTGCTGAATGGAGAATCAGTTTCTGCCCTTGTCACCACTTTGGTCTGTGTGTGGCTTCTCCATTGCCATTAGCTCCAGGCATTTTGGAAATTGTATTCCTCCTGCAAGGCAGGGTGGGAAGGGCTGACAAGGTGGGTTAAAACATTAAGTAACGAGGATAATTAATCAAGGGTCTTCTGCAGAATTTCTATTTGGTGTTGGGGTTTATTTTGGCTTTTTTTCTTGGTCTCGGGGCAATGAGCAGACTCCAGTGGGCCTCCAGCAGCAACATGGGCACTCACAGGTTTTCAGGTCAGAGTACTTGACCTCAAGACTGCTGTCTCTTCAGTTTGGATTGCTTCAAATTGAGAAGGTTATTAATTAGGAGGCAATCTGAAGGTTGCCTTGTGCTGAGGTTATTGCCAATAAGGGGTGGGAGATGGTCCCTGGCTGAACAGATGTGTAGAGTTAGAGGATGAGTAGCAGGAGGTGAGAAGTAAAGGTTATACAGCTTTTTAGTCCTCAACACCTCTGAGTCTGTACCCAGAGCAAACTCAAGGCTTCCTAGAAAAAAGGACAAAAAATATTTTTGTGGCTGTCCAGCAACAAGCCATCCTATAGCCATCCAACTCATCCTGAGTCAGTCCTCACCAGTGACTTCATCCTGTATCTGCTGCAAGATGCTGAGCCCTCCTTGCACATTTGAGGGGCTGCAGACAGTGACTGTTTCCTTGGCATGCCAGGACTAAGCACACAGCAGCTGCTCACTTTTAATTTTAAAGGAGAATCACAGAATCATAGAATGATTTGGTTTGGAAGGGCCATAAAAATCATCCAGCTCCAACCTCCCTGCTGTGGCAGGGACACCTTCCACTAGAGAAGGGAGAAATCATCAAAATGGCAAGGACAAATAAAACACTTTGAGGAGCAGAATACAGCCTTCCTCTTCCCCTGGTGTTTTTTAGTAACTTGAGGTTACATTTTGGGCTACTGTTCAGGAAATTCAACTAACCCTGGTAGGAAAAACGGTGAAGCGTAGCTGCAAGATAAATAAATTATTCAAGGACCAACCACTCCTTTAGGCATTTTACCCCTTGGGGCTGAAAACACTTGAACAAGTCTCATGTCACTTGCATATGATATTACTGCTTTTCCCCAAACACTTTTCCTTCCTCAGAGAAAACTGTTTTAATTAATTCTCTGAACAACATTTCTGCCAAGTCTAACTGGTTGAGTGTATTCATCAAATTCCAGCAGCACTCAGCCTGTGTCTTATACAACTTGTCATGACTGATTTTTACTCTTTTTGCACTGGTTGTAAAGAGATGGATTCAAAGGCATTCCTTCTCATGCAGGTCCAGATTGAAGCATATGTATAACAAAAAGACCCTAGTGATGTATTTTGCTGAATTGGGACCTTTTATAGGACAGATGAATCCAGCCCTTTTTTGTCATTCTGTTTTTGAGTAAACATTTGTGCAGTGTAACATTAATTATGGATTCTCCACCTTGATTCAGTATCGCGTTTAGGCTGCTATTCCCTGTTAAATCATCTTCCTTGACATGTGAAATTCAGGCTGCCTTTGTTAGATTAAAGTCTTTTTATCTGACCTGCCTTTAAGCTTCATCTACTTAGTCATATCACTGGGTAGGTAACAGAAAATTGCCAATATGTCACCCAGTGGGTAAATCAATTCATGAAAGGAGGCCTAGTGCTTTTAGATTGACTGCAGAATGGCTCTTTTCTTTTTTTCCAAGCATATCTTCCTCAGCACACCTGGGTATTCCTCCTGAGGGCTCAGGAAAAAAGTTTGAATTGCCTTGTTCTTTATTAGCTACATCCCGTCTCCTTTATATTACAGGTGAACGTGATTTGCTCCACAGTGCGGTGTATTCCTGAGACAGGGACTGAAAGGAAAAGGGCAAATTATCCTCCCAGTGATGTGGAAAGCAGGAAAAGAGCTGGCAGGAAAATTATCACTAGTAAAAATCTGGGATGTTCTCTGCATATGTTTGAGAGGTGGCACCCTCCCGAGTGGGGTGAGCTTGAGGCATAGGTGAACCTTTGTTGGAGAAATAAGACCAAAAGTCTCTTAAGTGACAAGATTTCTTGGGTGCTAATTCCAGAAGGTTTTAGATAAAAATGGTCTTATTTTCAGAAAGCCCCCAAAACCATCTATCCAGGGATATGAATTGGTTAGTGAAGTGCTGGAAAAAAGAGAAGCATTCCTTATCTGTCCATTGCAAAGTGCACCAAACCTCTAAGGGCTCCATGGGAAGAGGCTCGAGAGAGCAGGGTGGAGCTGCATGTTTTCCTTGGACAACAACAGGTTTTGCACGAGAATATTTGGGGAAACTGAGGCAAGAAAGTGCTTTTAACCTAGGTACATCATCTATGCCTTACAAAATAGAGTGATTGATTGAATCACAGAATGGTTTGGGTTGGAAGAGACGTAAACATCATCCCATTCCAGGCTCCTACCATGGGCAGGGACACCTTCCATTATCCCAGGTTGCTCAAAATCCTGTCCCACCTGGCCTTGAACACTCCCAGGGATGAAGCATCCACAGTTTCTCTGGGCAACCTATGCCAGGGCCTCACCACCCTCACAGTGAAGAATTTCTTCCTAATATCCATTCTAAATCTGACCTTTGTCAGTTTAAAGCAACTGAAAATATTTGAGACTCCTTCCCGTGACTGCTTCTGATTTCTGATTTGACATCCACTGAACAAGAAGCTGTCAGAGGTTGGTGTTTTGAGAAATCTTGGCTTCATCTTCTTGAGGTGACACTAAACAACTGAACTGAACTGACAACTGAACTGAAGGGATTTGATTCTCACTAGCAGGGCTGCAAACGGCAAACTCAAAATATTTAGAACAGGGGGCATCAATCCAAGGGTGTCTAAAGTGCAAGAGGCACAAGAAATCCTCCTGGAGAGTTTTACAACAGAGAACAAGCTTTACCAGAACCACACATGTGAATTTTAGTGGGATGTGATGGGGAGAAGGAAGAAGAAGAGATAAGACTCATGATTTCCCTGGTCCCTCCAATCTGCCACAATACAGTCTATGGAACAAAACACTGGGAGGCTCAATTTTCCCAAGCTACGTCTGGACTCTGGAAACAGAAATACTGAACCAGTGGAGATATTTCTGCTGAAAAATGTTTAGCAGTAGCAAATTGAATTCTCAGTTTCAGAAGACTTTAATTTTTTTGCACAAATTAAAAATTATGCCTCTCTATGTACTTCAATTTAATTTCTAATTTTTTAAGGAAAAGGAGATCTTCTCCTATCTGAGAATATTTAAAAATTACCAGAAAGTAGACAAAACACCTTTTTGGCTAAAATCTCAAAATTTTTTAATAATTGCCTCTGATTCTGATCTAACATTTCCTGCAAATGCTTTGAAAATGTCAAGCAGCATATTCTTGGTGCTGTGATCTGTATGTCTATCACAGACAAGAAATATAAAAATTTTTCATATTCTTCTTCAGAAATATTTTTAGGCACTGTGACCCTTATTGTTCTCTCCCTTAAAGTGGAAATCAGGAATAGCTCATTAAATCTACGTATTTTTTTTCAGTGTAAGTGAAAGGAAAATCAAACTGCATGTATCTGATATACATTAACTTAAAGTCTGCTATTAAACCACAAGTCGTGAAAGACTATGGGAAATCTGAACCCCTGCTGATTTTTGCTAATTCTATAAAGAGTCTATTTAATTTCCTCAGGAAAACAAGGCAAATCTTCCCTTGAGGGCATATGCATTTTTGAATGGGCTACAAGTGAGTCCCTAAGGGCTCAGTTATCACTGATCACAGTTTGGTCTGTTGGATATTGCTAAGGGAAATTTAGTGTGATTGTCTGTGATCACTGGCATGTGCTCATACCCATTAGGAGACCTATTCAGCCCACTGACATTTGGTTCCTAGGAGAATAGGGTAGCTGCTCTCAAAACATTTTGAGTTTGCAGTATTTTTTTTTCCCCTTCTCTTCCCACTCCTTCCCCCCCTCCCTCCCTGTGGCTTTTTTCACGCAGAGGAGCAGATGTTCAAGATCAGAAAAGAGCTTGTACAGGGTGCTGCCACACTGGGCAGGCAGTTCTGTATTCTAAGAAAATCCTACATAACAAAACCACTCCTCTTCCAGTTTGGTTAATTTTCTCTGTAACTCTTTTCCAGGCAGTTGCAGGGGTGACATAAAAAAGCAATAATATCATCTGCATCTCTTGTGCAGAGAGGTGAGATTTAGAGACTTCCCTCTAAACCAAAGGTGCTTTCAAGGGGTCACAGGTCTGGCCCCAAAACCACCAGTGGCTTCAGGACTGGGTATGCTGCAGTGTTGCCCTTATCACTCTAACTTGCTTTTATAGGTCATTCCCAAAAATTTCTATCTCTCTCTAGGAGATTTGCAGTCTCAAGGACTGGTCTCACTGATATCACAAATTAGAGCCAATGTAGACATTCAACGAGAACTGGTAGTGGCACTTGTCTATTTGCTGACAGGAAATACAGAGCAAGTTATAACTGTGTGAGAGGTGAGATACAGACATTTCACTTTTGGAGCATTCAGTCCTTTGGATGAAAGTAGGAAGCAAGGGCTGGTGTTCTACAGACTCCTGAATGACAGGCTACATATTCACAGAGGTGTCTGCTGGGTATAAAATGGCAAATTTGCTTTCTTATCTGCAGATTTTGGATTTAGGTCTCACTGCAACATCCTTTTCTCTGGGGTTTAATGAAGCACAGCTCTCATATTTGCTCTTTTGTCAAGATGTAAAGAGCTACAGGTTAGGACTGGGACAAACATCCTCTAATAAACCCAGCATAAAGTTCCAAAACTTATATAACAAGGAAAAAAAAAAAAGAAAAGAAAGAAAGAAAAAGGAAAAACCAGCAATTTAAGTTTTGATTAAACAACCAAAACCATCAAACAATCTTTCTTCATTCTTTGTATAACCTTCTGGTTCTTGCTCAGTGTTAGATCCAAGGAGACACATATTTTTTTCCACTCCTACTTCACCAGTTTTAATGATTTAGCCATTTCTTTCAATAAAAGAGAGCAAGTTGTGGAAGCCAAACCCAATGTGGCTAATCCCTGCTTGTGTGTTTGCCTCTTGTAGACTTGCCAGATCCCAGTGCTTTGCCTAAAGACTCTCTCTGTTAGGACAGACTGAAAAGCAACTTGTTTTCTTCTTGCATGTGCGTCAGTGAGAAGTTTAGGGCTGGTCTCCAGAAAGGGTGGGGAAACAATCCAGGTGTGAAAATGTATGCATGTAGATGCTTGCAATTAAACTGTAACCACAGTTGCAGACAGCTTTTTTTGTTGGTTTTTTTTTCTTTCTTCCAGCTGTAGCTTTACCATTAGCTGGTTTCAATCCTGCATTTGATTGCTGATGAATTTCCAGCATTTATTTAGGTGCTGTTTTGCTGGACATTTTGTCTAGTAAGAAAAGAAACACAATGGTTTCTCACCCAAATGCAGCTGGACCTTTGCATTGGTCTCTGCTCCTTGTGGAGGCCATGGCAGGCTGACACCACCCATCCATCCCCTGGAATTTGGCACGACTTGGTTTTGTTCCTCAAAATATTTAGGCCAGACTTGATGTTGAGGCTTTTCTTCTACATATATGCTTTTTTCCTGCCTCGTCTTTTTTCTTTAATCTGGGGCTTGACAAAGGTTCGGTAATACAGCTGAAATGGAAGAATAAGCTGGGAAAAAAACAACAAAACAACTTTAACCATTAAATGTTTTGGTGAATAAAGGAGAAATCAGGTGTTACCTGAATGAAAGGCTAAAGATTTGCAGCTGTAGTAAAGCTCAAGTCAATTAAGAGTTTTAGGTCTTTAGTAATGGCCAAAACTACTGAGGCAAGGGAAAAAAATGCAGATGGAGAACTTCTGTACAGCTGCTTGGTCTACTCTACCATTCTGGGAAAATTTGTCTGAAACTTTGGGAATTATAGGAAGACACAGGGCTTGGCTCTTGCAAGTGATGTGGCTTGGCTTGTCATGGGTTAACAGGAACCCAAGACAGATGGGAAAAACTGACTATGCCATTAAAGTCCAATAACAAAGTGCTGTGGAGGAGGATTAGGAGAAACATCTAGAGAAGAGCCCAGGATATTTCTGCAGCAGCTTTCTCTTTATCCTCAGCATCCTGAAAAAGGTGGACACTCACTTCATGTTCAAGACAAATATGTGATCACAGTTTCTGCATGGTTCTTTGATTTGTTGTGAAATATTCTGAAGCTTAATTTGTGATAGCTGACAGCATCTTTGTAGGTCATTGGGAGAAAGGTCCTGTCTGCAAACACTAAAAATTCTCTATCTGGAAGAGAATACCACTGCAAGAACAGAGAGACATTCCTTAAATATAATGTGGTTTTCCAGTGGAATCGCTTCTCATCTTCAGAGTATCACCTGTTGCATAAATACATTGCTACAAAGGTAACAACTAGGAATAATCTTTTTTTAAAAAATCCTTATGTTCCCAAAGGCAAAATAGTTCTGTGGTGTGAAGATACGACTCTCACCTGACACAGTGCCATTAGTTCAGCTGAAGAGAATTGCCTGTGGGCAAACTTCAAACCATGATGGATTAGGTTATGTTTTTTTCCACACAGGTGTCTCTGAGTAACTTTTCGTAAATCTTTGGAGATGAAAAATCAGGGAATAACTTAATCATGTTGTGTTATTAAAAAGATTTACCGAGCAGCACCCGGTGGATTAATTGAATGGGTGGTCCTTAAAGAGCCTAAATTTTGGGGGGTTGTTGTGGTTGTAAAACCACTCTTTGCATGGTGGTTTTACATGGAGGGTTTTTTTTTTCTTCTCCCTCTATTCCACCAGGGTGGGGGTGATAACACTGCAACGAAGAATATGTTGTTGGTGACTTATCATAATTTTAAATTACTAGTAACTGTCACATAATACATGCTACTTCAAATGAAACTGATCTGTGCAGTGTGTTGGATAATGGAACGGTGCTAATTAGGAGACAGTGAGAATTATATCAACCCCATATGACTGTCACAAGCAGAACCAAGGAGCAGCCCAGGGAATGCTTATAAAAAGAGTATCACAGTCTCACCATTGCCTGAAGGGGAAGTCTCATAAAGCTCCACTATAAAATTTATCTGACAGATTTGCAGGCAGTAATTATAACTCTGATTTATATGTGTTTAATATCACTTATGCTATATTATTTTTTTTCCTCAAAAGACTCTTGGAAGTTTTTTGTTGTACTGTTATTCTTTCTTTCTTGAAAATGGAGCCAGGTAGCTGTAGTGTCACATCACTTTCTCAGTATTCACAGTAGACAAGGTTTTGGGTTTGTTGTGTATTTTTTAAAAATTTTCAAAGCATATTACAAATCATCTTCAAGCAACAGCTCTCCAGTTTTCCTGTCCAATGTGCTCTGGAACAGGCTGACAAGGGAAGTGGCTGAGTCACCATTCCTGGAGGTATTTAAAAGGCATGAAATGTGGCACTTGAGGACATGGTTTACTGGTGGGCTTGGCAGTGCTGGGATGGCACCACAGATGGATTTGATGATCTTAGAGGTCTTTTCCAACCTAAATGATGCTATGCCTATACAAGGTATTTAAACACTTCTTTGCTGCAATGAGACCTATGGAGAGTCATGAATTTAACAGCACTCAGAAAGATATCTGTGAAAAATCACCCAGTGCTTTTTGCCCAGATCTCTTGAGCTTTGAATGTGATCATCGGGACTGCCAGGCCATGAAAGAGAGGAGGGATGTGCAGTTCAGCAGTCTGCCTTCCAACAGGGCTCAGTATGGGATCCGAGTTGTCTCCCAAGTGTGGGTTAGCACTCTGGTGTCCTTGCAAGCCCCTGGGCATGTGCAGCTGGGGTGGCCACTGACTGTCTCAACACGCAAAGCTCTAGGGCAGGAGAGGAGATGCAATCTGAGGATGCAAATGAGTGACTGGTAAACCCTGGGAATGAGGTGGGAACACCTCGGTGATTCTCAATTTCAGTGGCACAGGCTTGCAAATGCCACTCACAGGGGTAAGATGAGGGTTGTAGAGGGAGAGAGGCACTGTGAGAGTGCATCTTCCTATGGTGTGTGAAGCAGCAGCACAGAAACGTCACTGACTAACTCACCTTGCAGGAACACAGTCCTGAATACGGTGCTAGGATGTCTCCAGGATAAGAAACAGAAATGGCTGATTACCAGGGCTCAAAGAGCTGTACTCACCAGATTTGACATTCATGTGAGCATTAAAGGGTTTTGAAGGGAGTTTAGACCCAAGAGGGGAACAGAGAGATCTCCACATTGCAGCCAGTTCTGTTTGCTATCTGACATTTGGCTTCACAGCTGAACTTCTGGATTCCTGGGATTTTTTGGTGAAAACCAGAGTTCCAGATAGTAATGTGAAGTTTCCTGGGTTTTGGACTTCCAGGGAAAGGTTCCCAGGTTACTTCTCTCTTTCCAAGTGAATAGTGGCAATTTTTCGGCAAACTGAGAAATTTTTTATGTGTGGACCTAGAAACAAAGCTGAGTAAGACTGCTATCGTTTGTGTTTAATGTTAATCTTGGTGGAGGTAGCCCTGATGACTGAATCCCTGACATTATTTTAAGGCTTTTGAAGTAGTTTTCAAGGCAGAAGTGCTCCTTGGAGTGCATTAATATCCTCAGATAAAGATGAGACTTTATCACCTTGCTACTATGATTTTGATGATTTTTAGCCTACAACTCTCCAAATCAAAATAGGAAAACACAATTGCCCCATCAACAAGTGGTGATATGAAAAGAGAGAGAAGGACTTTTCCAGGCCAAAGGATCTCTCGTTAGACCAAATGTAATCCTATTGCTGTCCATGCAATAGGAAATTTCCTAGTAAAGGTGAATGGAGTTTGTACATTAAAAATATCTCCAGAAACTCCAGCTAATACTAAACAAACTTCTGCTGCTTCCAGCTTTTGGAGAAGTCAGTCTGGTAAATAGAAGGATGCTCAAACACCTCTGCTCTCTTTGGTATTCTCACTTGCACTGAGGTCAGGCTCCATGGAAATATCAGAGATATGGCTCTCACCCACACATGGCAGCTGCTTGAAACTGTATAGCTGAGGTCAGTACTGTTTTCATACCCCCCACCGTCCCCCACTTTATGGATTTACCAGCAAGATGTCTAAATAGTTTGTGAAGCAGCTCCTGAATTAGTACACTATTAGGCCCAATGGAGACCATAAAAAAATTTGTTAATCGGCCTGCTATAATAAAATACTCTGAAATTGTGCATTTCTTTGTTAACATGCAAGCTGCAGTTGCTCATACTCTGCTTCAGACTCTCCTGCTGAGGAGCAGCAGTCTTGGAAGAAGGACAGTAAGGAGAGAGGGGAATTTCAGAAATTCACCAGCTAATTTTAATCTATGCTGCAGGAGAGTCAGAGCTCGTGTAACTTTGAGGCCAGGCTGTTGCAGCTGAGCTGAGCCTCTGTCTCGATGATTTTGCATTCGTGTTGCCAGCAGACTTTATTTTGCACTGGCGAAACACCAGGTCTTTCCGTAGTAAAACCACCCCGTGACATTGCTTCTGGAAGACAACCACAAAACCTAATCCCTTAATCCCACTTGAGAAAGCTGTTTTAAATGGGAAGCAGAGTTGTGTTCACTTCCATGCTCACATGACTGATTCTGATCTCAGTTCTGCCAGCACAAATTGAAACACACACTCTAACATGGCAAAATTTGCTCTCGATCTGGCCCAGATACTGTAATTCCCATCTGTGCATAAGGTGGCTCCATGCTGCCCTGATAGATGCATCAAAGGCACGAGAGACAATCTGTATCCCGTTATTGGCAAAAGCATGAACTTAATTGGGAGATATAATTTCAAAAAACCCCTTTTTTCTTTTTTCTTTTTTCTTTTTTTCTTTTCCCCCAAAACCAGAGAGAAATGAGGCCATGTACCTGCAGTGTTATGGACTCATGTACAGGGTCATAGTAGAATGGCTTTAGGCTGAAAGAGAGTAGGTATAGATAAGATATTAGAAAGAAATTCTTTATTGTGAGAGTGGTGAGGCCCTGGTACAGGTTGCCCATGTGGCTTCCCCATACCTGGAAGTGCTCAAGGCCACGTTGGATGGTGTTTGGAGCAACCTGGAATAGTGGAAGGTGTCCCTGCCCCGTGGCACGGGGGTTGGAACTAGATAATCTCTAAGGTCTGTTCCATCCAAGCTATTCTGTGATTCTTTGATCATGTCTGCTTGCTTTGGAACAAATTCTTAGATTTTAAGCACATCTTAATTTGTAAACCCTTCTCAGATGGATATTTTCTAACTTTTTTTTCCCTAATCAATATTCTATATTATACAAACCTTATGATAAATTTCATTTTGCTCCACAGCAGTGACATAGAGATCAAAAACCATTACTCTTTAATAAGCTGTGCAAAGTGGTGATTCCAGACTGTTTGCCCTGCATCTCGAGTGAGGGAGCTGTGCAATCGAGAACATCATCTGTTCATGAAAAAGACTTTGAAGGTCTGGATCACATGCCAGGGTTGTACAGAAAAAAAGCAAATATAATTTTTGAAAATTAAAGGTGAAAAAGGACAATCAAAATCTCACTCTCTTTGTCCCAGAAATAAACGAAATCTTTGTGCTCCATCTCACCACTTTGCATATATGTGGATTCATGGAGTGGATTTCCCTCCTACTCCCTGTGCTTTTTCCATCTATGCAAAGGGCTCGTGTTGCTCACTGTGTGTGTTGGGTATCATGGGAAGGCAGAGAAAACTAGAGAGTCTCCAGGGAGAATCAGGAAATGTCTGCTGTGGTTCATAATGGCTTCACCAAATCAGCGATGACATTTAAATAGTGTTTATAAAGTGTATTTAAGTCCTCGGGTGAAGTGAAAAGACATTATCATTAATATATTAATATCCTGTGGCTTCTTATGAGGATATGTTTTTTTAATCTTGAATAGAAGTGGTTTATAATAGTTTCTCCAGAAATAATCCTTTTTTTTTTTTCCCCCCACCTGTGGAACTGACACTTTGTCTAAACAGCCTCCAGCTGTCGTCATTGCAACTTGGTGCTGACACTGCCAGGGACATAGCACGACTCCAAGAATGTGAATTCTTGATCTCAGGAAGGAAATAAGAGCTAACACCTTACTTCCAGCAATATATGCTTGGTTTATTATATTTATTGCTTCAATTCCATTGTGTTGGATTAATTTCACCTTATTCTGTCCATCAAGATTGATGAAATACGCATCTCCTGACAGCAACTGGAAATTGTTTTCACCTAATTTGAAGCCCTATCTTAGATTAGGAGGAATCTTTTCCTTTCAAAGTATCTTTTTAAATGGAGATAGATTTGAACCTAACCGTTTTAAAAAGAAGTTATTATTTGGATTAGTGATGCAAAATGATTTCATAACTGGTTTCCACAAATCAAAACACACAGTGTCATGGAAAATAGCACTTATTAACGCTAAGGGCCAGATCTGATCAAACAGAAGGCAGGAGAATGTTGTGACTAAACTGGAAGCAATCCCAACACTTGGTGATGCAGCCTAGCACAGAATCAGATTGCTAGAAATGGGATGAAACTCACTGGTTCACTCTGCTTCCTTGAGACTGCTAGGATTTTTCCTTGGGAAATGATGTTTTGACTTCTTTATATGTGCTAAAATATAGCTCTTTCACTACTGTTTTGGACAGACAAAGTAACTTCAATATGAAGAAAAGGTTACTAACACAGGTCTGCTCCAGGACAGAAAATGTGGGACTTTTCCTCCTCAGTAATCACTCATTTTATCCAGAGGGGGTTGGAAGGTGAAACAATATTCCACAGATTTATGTCTGCACTGTTTAGTCCTGATAAAAGTAGTATCAGCACAGAATCACACACTGTGACTTGTCGATTCACTTATAAATGTTGTTGTCCACAGATGGTCATTTTAGTTACATTAATTATCCCAAATCCACGTTAGGACTGTTGAGTTCTGTCCTGTCCTGTTCTGTTCCATCCTGTCCTGTTCTATCCTATCCTATCCTATCCTCTCCTATCCTATCCTATCCTCTCCTATCCTATCCTATCCTATCCTATCCTATCCTATCCTATCCTATCCTATCCTATCCTATCCTATCCTATCCTATCCTATCCTATCCCAATTCCTATGCAGTAGGGAACTCCTGAAATTTTGTTACTAGTCTGCTCTTCACGTCTAGCAGGTAACTGAAACTGCTTAGTCTGATTTTGTAAAGAAATGACACAGTGAAAATTAGAAGCTATCAAAAATTAACCCTTTGCAATAATTTTCTTTGCTAATAATTTTCAAGTAATATCAAATGTGATATTGGAAATTGTGTGACCAGGCAAGGGCAGATTGGGGGGAAGGTGGGCAAAAATTTGGGGAATTTTTTTCATTGATAAATGAATTTATAAAATCAGGAAAGGTATTTGTAAAAATTGTTAGTACTCATATTTTTTATTTTCATTTTTTTTGCATGATTTTATTAGGAGTTGTAAACAGCTTTTGTTTTAATTGTTATTTTGTACTTGTTTTCTTGATATTTGACTTTGTATGACACAAAAAAACTTACTTTCTCTTAGTAAATTATCAATTAATATTTTATAATCAGTTTTTAGTATGAATCCTGTATAATATTGATTAAAATATTCAAATTAAATGTAAGAACTGAAGCTACAACTTCTCTTAATTCTGCAGAAGGGTATATATGTTATCTTCTCTAAAAATTATACTTTGCTTCACATTTCCATGATTTTATTTTTGCAGCTTATTTAACCTGGCCTGTAAAATATGATGGAATTAAACAAATCATCTCTCAACATTGCATAAAAAGTAGAACAAGCATGTGTGCTTATACTATGCGTACAAACCTGCCATTTGTTGTCACATTAAATACTGAAAATTTGAATTTTTGTTAGAAGCGTAAATATAATAACGCAGATATACATCCATACGAAGTTCAGTAATTTCCCAAGATTTCTAAGTGTGAGAACTTAAGATGTAGATTCATAAATATATATTTAAATATTTAAACACAGGAGTTCTTTTCAAAAGTGCTGAGAATATTACATTTCCCAGGTATGATTGTGCTTGCTCCCAACTCTGGGAAACCAAGTCCCTCATTAAGACAATTAAAGTCTGTAGGGCCAAGTTTTGGTCTCATTTTTGTCCGTAAATCAGTGTTACAGCTCATGTCAACACTTTGAATGACCATCTCCTTCAAACAAAATTAAACTAATGGGCTCAGAACCTGACTATTGTCATGGGAAAACAATAAAAAAACCCTTTTCCACGCTTTTGTCACCACTATCATTTATTGGCTTGTGTAAGAGCACATAAAGCACACTAGGCACTGCCTTCTCTCTGTTCCATGACCACCTGAGGAGGAAAACCCCAAAAGCTGCTTCTACCTCCACATTGCTCTGAGTCCCTGGGCTGCTGGTGTTGGTGCTCAGTCAGACCACGCATCAGTTTCCCTGCTGAGGAAAGATGCCGTTTAAAGAAATCAGCCTCATTATGTCCCAATGACAAGCATAATTAAGAATGTCTGTCTGTGAAAGGCACAAGAATAGAGGGAGAGCTTTTGTTCACCTGAGCACACTACCATCCTTGACCCATCCAGGTAATTTAAGCCCTGGTTGAATTGGACAAGGAGAGTTGTAATTGGGCCCCAGTCTCGGCTGCTTCCAGCCTTGCAATTACCCTAATGAAGCTGTCTGTGGAGGGGTCAGTCGCTAGCGGCCAGTTTGGCTGGAGCCTTCTCAGGCTGTCAACAGAGGGAGAACAAGGAGTCCATTGGGTCCAAGCACGAGACGAAATGAATGCTGGTAATTGATCTAGTGACAGCAGCGTCTGTCCTGAGATGAGGGAAATGGCCAGCTGCAGTAAAAAGACTTGATGCCAAAAAACCTCCAAAGACAAAAAAAAAAAGCTCCACAAAGAACTCGTATGTTTCTGAAGATGTGAAGTTAGACAAATTTTAAAGGGCACCCAGCCATGTGGCCATTAAATGTGGACATTTCACTCAGTTAGATACAACCAGGTTGCTATCTCTGTCTGTTTTCATGAAGTGAATAAAACAGGCCTTTCCATGAGCTTTTTAAACTCTACCCTCTCAACCCATTCCCTGCCAAAATCCCCAAATGCTTGTGCAGCCCATAGGTATGGCTCCATAGGCAATGTTGACAGATGTGTGATTATGTTCTATTGGATCTTTCCAGGAAGGTTCTGGATGTGCTCTTGAAAATGCACTCCCAATTAGTGGTGTGATTCAGCATGTATATTTCGAGCTTCACTATTTCAGGTGGGGTGAAACGTAATTTTAACTCATCCTTCCATCGCTCTGTTCTTGTGAGTGTTTTTAATTAAGCATAGTCTTTAATCAATTAAGTGGCAGCCGCAAGTAATGTGTTAGTGCTCTGAATGTGTCTTTAAAAATATCCAAACTCGCAGAAAATGCAAGTTCAAATAGCAGCAGGGGAGAGATTGACTTTCATCCTTCCTTTGAATTCCACAAAATTTCCTGTCTGAGACTACTCATCAATATCTTGCCTAGACATAAGAGACAGGCTTTCCAAAACAATTCATCCCTCCTCCGTTTTCTATCTGCATGGTAATGCAGGATAATAGAAATAATGGTAATAATAAATACTGAAGCTGGAGTTAGAAATTGCAGCTCCAATGCTTGAAAATCCATGTTTATTGCTGGCAGAACCTAAATGTTTGGAAAGGTCATTGACGGTGTTGATAAAGATTATTTCTTATCATCATTTTGACTTCAGGGCTAGCAGAAAACATACATTTTAATAGTGATAACAATACTAGTAATTGTTAATATTCTTTGTAATTAAGGCTAGACTAATTTCTGTCACATTTTTACAAAGATATAACTAATTATCTACACTGACCTTATTTAGACATCTAAAATATGGTGTCTGTTTACAGGGTAGTGAGCCCCGAATCTCCTTACAAATATTTTTTTATGAATTGAACAGCCCTTGCACATGTGAGAAATGAGAACAGAGACACCAGTAGGTTTTGACTGGAGTTGCCAAAAGAAGGTGGAGGTGCTTAGCCCAGCTGTTCTCTTTAGTCACTAGAGAGAAGTAGATGACAGCAGCAGGCAAGTGATTCAGCCTTCAGGGAGCTGGCTAAGAATAAAATGAATTAAGATTAATTGCTCCTGGAGGAAGCTCCTATTCCCCATCCTACCAAGGGACTCTGGGGTGAGCAGCTCAGTTGTAGATGCTGAATGTTGAAGGAGTAAGATAGGTTGGCACAATCCTGTCTGTGACTTGTATATGTTCAAACTTGGAGTCTGTGGCATGATCAAGGCTGACTTTTTTAGTGCCTGGTTATGAATGAGCCTAAAGCTAAGTGCCTTTGCTGGGACAGAGGAGAACTTGCTTGAAGGAACAGAGAATGAGATTTCACACTACTTATTTCATGCCCTTTGCCACTGGATTCCACATGGAGTCCACAACCCCCAAGATGTCGATGTCTCACAGCCCCATAAATATTGAGGTCTCTCACCCCTTCTTGCACATGCATTTCCAGCAGGATGGCAAACTGCAATGATACAGAGTGTGAGCTCCCCTTTTAGAACCACGTGAGTTGAACAACCACAGGAACTCTCTGTGGGTTTAGTGCCAGTGGTGACAATGCCCTGTTTCTGGTGACCTGCCTGGCAGGGAGGCCACCAAGAGAGGCATCAGCTGGGGGAACTGGACAGGCTTGCTCTGAGAGCTTGTCATGGCTCCATTGATCCTGTAGCCACCACCCTTCTGGTGAAGGGAGTGCGTGATAGTAACAATAATAAAAAAATAAATGTCATCTTGCAGTATTTTTCTGTTTCTCATCCTTGTACCATGATGCCAAGGAAGTTAGGGACAATGCTGGCTACCAAAATGATGGATTTATGGCTACTGCTGACGCCTTTTTTCCTCTTGTGAATCAGAAGTTTTAAAGAGCAGGCGTGTGTCTCCTGCACAAATAGCATGTGTTAATAGAGTGCATCAGGATCCCTTGTGCATGTTCAGGCCCATGCTGAGCTCAGTTCAGAAACCAAGCACTTGTCCAGTAGTATGAAGCCTCACACACTAGACAGACCTCAGCATCCCTTTTGTGCATTAAATACACTGAATACAGTCTCTTTTCCCTATCAAACACATCTAGGAGATGGAAAAGAAAGTAATTCTGGGGATTCAATCTCTTCCTATATTTTGTTTTCGTTTTTTGCAGGTCCTACTTAAAGCAATTCCACTCAGATGCTCTTTTTTTTTTTTTTTTTTCTCTTAAAGCATTATTTTCTTTTGGGGTACAGACCTTATTTGGAGTTTAATCATATTTTGAAATAATATATTTGACTTATTCTCTCTGATACAACAAATTAATCAAATCAAGTTTCCTGGACATCAAAAATATATTTGCAGCACTGCACTGGTTTGGCTGGGCTAGAGTCAATTTTCTTCACCGTAGCTGATACGGGGTGTTTTAGATTTGTGCTGGAAACAGTGTTGATAATACAGGGATGTTTTCCTTATTGCTGGGCAGGGCTTACAGAGAGTCAAGGTCTTTTCTGCTCCTCACCCCATCCCACCAGCAGGAATTCTGGGGGTGCACAAGGAGGGTCACAGCTGGGACAGCTGACCCTGACTGACCCAAGGGATATTCCAGACCATATGAGGTCATGGTTGACAAAGAAATCTGCGTGAAAAAGAAGTAAGAGGGGAACATTTTGGGTGATGGTGTTTGTCATCTCAAATCTCTCTTAGGTTTGATGGAGCCTTGTTTTCTTGAGGATTGCTGAACACCTGCCCACCCATGGGGAGTGGGGAATGAATTCCTTGTTTTGCTTTGCCTGTGTGCATGGCTCTTTACCTGTTGAACTGTCTTTATTTCAGCCCACGAGTTTTCTCACTTTTTGGGCATGGATTTTCTCACTTTTTAGTCATAAGTTGCCAGCTGGGGTTAAACCCTGACACTGGTGTAATCAGGTAGATCTTAGACTGAGATATACAAACTGGTCTGTGGAACTGAGCACTCACATAAACCTCACCCCAAGTTTTGTTCTTTTATTAATGTTATTTGGAAAGAAGTGAATTTACATATAAGGTTTTCCATCCACACGTTCAGAGGGGTTTCAAAAATGTAACACAGTATCTTGAAACCCAGTCTTTATTGATGAAGAATGTTTGCAAAAGTTCAAGAACAGTAAAAGCTTTTCTATACCTATGTAACCTTGTTAATTAAAACCCCAAGTAGGGGGAAGAAAAAAGAAAAGGAAATTATAGCAGTGGATAACTTAATGATTAGCCAAAAGTATCACAAAATTGGAAAACCAAAAAAGGAATTAACAGAAACTAAAGAATGCAGAAGAAACCTAATACAGATTTAGAAATAGGTATTGAAGCCAAACCATATGGACATTGAAATGGATTGGTTTTCACTCCTTAGGAACATGCAGACTATATCCCAAAGTAGCCATGGTAATGAACACTCTTCCAGCAAACTGCAGCTTCCGGGCAGCCAAACCATGGGCACTGGCAGCTAGGCACTGGGTCCAGTTCTAACTTTTTGTTTTCTCTGCATCTCACTTTTCCCACTGGATACCAGACTGTTTTCTTCCACTTTTTGTGAACTTTTCTCATTAGCTTAGAAGTCTTCAGACAAAGAAATCTTCTGTTATGTGTTTCTTCTGTGCTCGAGGCAAAGTGACCCCCATACTTTGGTCAAAGCTTTTGCAGTTGCTGTAAGAACAGTGCAGTTGGATCCCACATGGAATTTCGTTTGTGCACAAATTAATGTTACTGTTGTGATACACTTGACTGCCAGTGTATATACAACAATAAGAAGTGGCCATGACCTCTCACTTCATCTTATGTTCAGATTTCTCATAAACAGCAAAATCTGGTGTACTAAAACCACTGATGAACAAGAAGGAATGATTTAGATGGAGCGACATCTAAACTGCTTTTCCTCAGTTTTTGTAGCGGAAGACATCTGAAGGAGCTATTCAATAGGCATTAGACAATCAGATTTATTGTCCTTATAATAACACAGCAGTAGCAACCTCACTTTTTATCCACTACTCATTCAATCTAATCTGTATAATTTGCATGGAGGAACATTATTTATTCTTTGGGGAAACCTAAAAATAGAAACTTGAGCAAAGTGACTGTAATAACAAAAACTGCATGACTGAAGACATCAGCTCAGCATTTACACTGTTCTCAGAAAAATTAGTGTGTCTCAACCGGAGATAGGTTAAATGTACTGTACCTACCATAAAAAAACAACCCTCTCTCAACATTTCACATGAGGTTAATTCTGTTATGATGGGTGAATCTTTTAAATCCCTCGATAATTGCACTGCAGGTAGAAGTAGTTCAGGCTTCATGACTTAAACATTCTGATCTTACTTATGACTCCACCTAAAAAATTCAATTAAAGAACCATTTAATCCTGGCTCTGGATTTGTATAACCCACACCAGCATGCTCTTGACCAAAGTTTAGTCAACCTCATCTCACTCTGTGCACCAGTTCTGGTTACCCTGGAGTGGTACCAGTGGAGATTTGCCCACCTACCTGTATTCACATTAAACTCCTCTCAGTTTCCACACCCTACTTTGCACATGTATCTTACTCAAAAAGTCTTTTTCCCTTATTCAGATTTAAGATTGGCTGGGTCTCACTCCCTGAACAGCTACTCAAAATTGCGTTTAATCTTCATTGTTCAGTGGGTGGTCCTCTCCACCATTATTTGTTACCTGTTGATGACAAAAGGATTGGTTTCCTCCTGGGCATTTCCATGCTTCTCCTTGCTAAATGTTACTGGAAGTACTCCTGCAAAATATTATCTTTTTTTCCTAAGAATCTTTTGATTTTTTAAACTTTTGGAGAGTTTAGGTGGGATTCTTCTCATCTACTTTTGAGAGGGTAGGATTCAGTTCACAGACTGAGACATCTATTTTTAGGTTTTGGCATGCAGGTGTCTCCAGGAAAGCTGAGTATCGGAGCACTGGGGATCCAGACTGCACAACCAGGGTGATAGAACACCTAGGTACCTTCTCCTTGCTCTTTCTGGTCTCATTGCAGGATAACAGGGAGCCTACGAGCTCCTCCTAAAGCCACCAGACTCCCTGACATGTCAGTTCAACTCAGGCTGAGCCCAAATAATGACTCTTGCTCATTTGAGTGTACTGGATTAAAATAAACAGTCTCCACCAACGTAAAGCATGTAACAGCTTAATAATGCCTTAGTAAGTCCTCCTGGCCTACTCAGTAGAAATTTGAAAATTGCAGATGATTACAAACCGCACAAAAGGACTCTTATAACAGGAAGTGCTGGACAGTATTAATAACAGGTTTCATTAGCAGATCCACCTATACTGTATATGACAGCTGCAATAGGGAAAAAAAATATCCCACAGAAGATTAGACACTCAGCATAACAGGTATTAGGTAAATAACTAAATTGTCCATAAAACCATATAAGAACCTTTCAGCTTTATAAAATCCACATTTTAAGCTGTAAATGATGGACTCTGAGGAAAGTGACATGCGTGCTAATAGTTACGAAAGGAGACTGTTACAAAAGTCTGTAAATCAAAACAGAAAGCTGTAGAATCATAGAATAGTTTGGGTTGGAAAAGACCTTTAAGGTAATCTAGTTCCAGAACCCCCTGCTCTGGGCATGGACACCTTCCACTAGAACAGGTTTCTCCAAATCCCATCCAGCCTGACCCTGAACACTTCCAGGGATGAACACTTCCACAGCTTCTTTGGGTAACCTGTGCCAGGGCCTCACCACCCTCACAGCAGAGAATTTCTTCCTAATATCCAATCTAATCCTGCCCTCCTTCAGCTTGAAACCATTCCCCCATGTCCTATCCCTCAATGTCCTTGTCAAAAGTAGCCCAGCCCTCTCGTAGCCGTCTTTAGGCACTGAAAGCAGGTCTGAGGTTTTCCTGGAGCCTTTTCCCCTCTAAGATGAGCAGCTTCGACTGTCTCAGTCTGTCTTCACAGCAGAGGTGCTCCAGCCCTAAATGTTGAGAAATATGTCAGAGCTCTACCCGAGGCAGATAAATTGTGTTGCTGTACAATGACTGTGAAGGTACCTTGTAGACTTTAGGAAAGAATGGGTACCTAAGCAAAGACCATGGTGAGTAGAGTCCTTCCTTTAAAAAGAATAAGCTTTCTGATCAGACCAAATCCATCAAAAACATAGTTTAGTCAATTTGGATGTGAAAAATCCACAGAATTGGAGTTTCTCTGGTTCTTTCCTTTCTTTTTAAAAGTAGTAAATGTACCCATTTTTCTTCGATGGGCAATACATGAGGCCCATGTGTTTGTCAAGGCCAGGCGTAAAACACTAAGCTATGATCTTGTGCACTTTTTGCAAAAAGTTCCCCAAGACTCAGAATTCCACCATCAGGAATGCTTTAGCTCCTCAGCAACTTCTGCTTCCCCCGTAAAAACTAGTAATGGGAAGAAAATGCTTTGGGACGCGGGTTATCTCACTTGGTAAGTGTACAGCTGCCAGCAGACCAGAGCCTTCATTTTACACACACCACTGCTTTTATTCTGACAAGTTCTCCTTTACTCCCCTGTGGTTTCATGGGTCAGGGACTAGGTGGAGGTGCCCCGTGTTTTCAATTTGCTGAATGAAGTAACAGTGGAGAAGAAAGACCTTGTCAGCCATATCTGGTGGATAGAGCATGGACAGAGAACACCCAGTGGGAGCACTGTGGGTGTGTTTGAGTTTGCTGCACATGTAGTTTATAACTCACTTGAGGCTCTGCATCTCATTAGTTTTGGGTGGGTCTCTCCCACCAGGACAAGCAGCCTTCATTTCATGGATGTTTTTGTGTATCCAATTTAATTCTGAGTGGATGAAACAAGATTGATGGCATGGGAAGGTCCATAGGCAAACCTGACAGGATTATTAAGGTAATACAAGAGGGCTGGTAGGGTGCTCCCTTACTTCCCATTAGTTTTAGAGAAGAACTGTTTAAATTTGGATTTTTAAAAAATTTTTGCCTTCCAGATTCTAGGAAGCAAAACACAACAGACGCTTGGGCCAGGACTCAAAGGTTCAGAAAATTTCTGCCTGAATTGCTCTATTGCAACCCTGAAGAAAAAACCAAATGCAGACGTGATATTAAAGAAGCAACAAATGAATGAAGAACCAGCAACACCAGCACATAAAGAAAAGCATGGAGTATTTGTAACTGGGAGCACTGAAATTATCACTCCCAGATGTCTTTTGGCTTTGCCTTTCAGAGTTCTGAGGTTTTTGCCCACAGATGGCACAACCATGAGTGGCCAAGGCTGCCCACACCTTGTCCTGACCTCCAGGTATTGCTTGGAGTGTGCTACAGAGCAGTAAACCACAGTGACAAAATATAAATTAACCCGTGTTTAATCTGCATAAATCTTAAGGCTGGAGGTTGCTCTGATGAGAAGAAAGTAAACAACTTTCACAATAAAATATGGAGCCCACAGTGTAACAGGGAGTGCTAATGGGGAGCACAGCTGGGGAGAAAGGAGCCATAACTCCTGTGTAGCTTTTGAGTGTCCAGGGTGCATCACGGGCTGCGAGGTTTTTAATCCGTGGGTGTATATCCTTTATGGGTATGATTTTTACCTTCAGGTATGAGCCCTTTGTTCACATCTTGGTCATGTTCACACCTTGGTCAGTCATCAGAATGATGAAATGCTGAAGCGTGGACTTGCACTGGCACGAAAGACGCCATGAACTCAATCTGTATTTTTATCGAGAGAAGGCTGAGCAGTGATTTCAGTTTGTATACAACTACACGACAAAGATGTTTTTCTTTGGCCAGAAGTCTAAGAACATCCAAAAATAGGAGACAGAAAAATTCAGATGGAAAAGAAGTAAAGTTTAACCATGAACCCAGCAAACAACTGAAATAGCAAACTAATGCTTTCAAAAATTTTTTTCCCTATTGTTGGGCACTTAAAATTAAAGACTGACTATTTTTCCCCTAAAAGACAGGTTTTCGTTCAAAGTGGACTTTAGAATACGTGTGGCCTGGACTACATGGGAAGTCAGGAATCCTTTAGCTACTCAAAAAACCTTTAGCAACTTTCTACTCTGAGAGGATGTCTCTTAATCTCGAGAGCTGGGTGATACAAGAGGTAACAAACTTTCTAATTTTCATTCTTCTTTCCCTGTTTCTATAGCAAGTAGACATAGTGAATAGTACCAAGAATGCCTGAATCCTGTCCTTCACCTTCCCCAATTATGCGTTTTGCCAAGGGCTATAATGAAGTCGTGGGATCAGGGAGAAAAGTTTGAGTAAACTTCAGGCAGGGTTCCTTCTCCCTCAGAAACAGTTATTCCTGAAAACCATAATCTTGACCAGTATCTGGGTTGGTCTGAAAACCAGACTATGCAGATGGAGGTGACTGAACAAAATTGTCTTAGGTTATGTTAGAGAAGACAGGGTTCTTTTTAATTTATATGTGTAGAAATACATCTCTATATATTAAATTTTAATTGCCCGGTGCTTGTCAGATCCAGATTGGATCTCTTTGTTCCCGTTTTTATTCTCATTGCACACGTCAGACCAACCCTTTCACCTGGATGTGCTGCCATGCAGGTGTTTTCTAGCACACCTGTGGGAGGGATCTGCAGAGGGCTGGAGGTGGCAGGAGCATCACTGCCCACAGCCTGGCAGGGGTCAGGGTAAATACCCACTGAGCCACCCCCTGCAGGCTGCTTTGGTTACCTTGGGTCTCTGCCTTGGATCTGCTGAATAGGCAAAAAGGCATTAATCTCTCTGTGTCTCACATCCCCAGGTGTCCCCTGGGGATCACAATATTTCTTCGCATTTCCTTATGGATGATCTTCCATGTGAGCGTGAGCATGAGCATGTACAGTTTCAGCACAGAAGATAACGGTAACGGGGTTAATGTTCTGCTTTGTGAAAAGACACACGTGGATGTCTCAGGAGCAAGATGACTTTAAGATTGCTTTCTCCTCAAAACGATGCAGCCTGGAATCCCTGCAAGGCTCTTCACATCAACAGCAGAACAGTGTGAATGGCTTAGGAGAGCATGTACTGGGTTACAGCCTTCTCCTCCTCCTCCTCCAGGAACTCCGAGTTCCCTTTAAAAGAAGCTGTTCGTTTTGCTGCTGAGCTAACATGATTAAACAAGACAGGTCTGGCAGGGCTCTTCCACATTGTCAAATCTTGAACAAAAGGCGTAATTTTCCTATTTCTTACAACTCCAAACAGCCTGCTTACAGAGATGGCAATTACTCACAGGCAGCGGAACTCAAGACCTTTCCAGTGTTTATATCTCCACATGATCCATACATTTACATGGCAACGGCATGGAACAAGACATGTCTTTTCATTTTCCCATCCTAATTCATAGCAGGACCCTGCCAAAAAAACACTGAAGCTGATTACCAAGTGTGACTACGATCGGATCATTTAGCAATTTGAGTTTCCACACCTTTTGTGTGAGGCTGGGCTTTGTTTTACTTAAAGCAATAATTGCATTCTAATTTCATAATATAGGTTGTGGTTGCTTCATCTCTCTGTGCCTTCAAGGAAAAGAAAAGCTGCACAGAACACAACAAACATTTTTTAATTAATTTTTTTAAATGAGCTAATAAATGTTTACCTGCTTCACAGGTGTGCTTGCTGCAAAGTGACTTAATTATCATTCCCACACTCCCTGTACTAAGAATCACAAAGGGATTATACATTGGTGTTATCCCCAGTAATAATGAATTACTCTTTTATGAAGGACAGAGTTCAAAGAAACGTTTTTAAGAGTAAAAGTTTTTTAAATTATGTGTGTTAAAGAAGGAGTTAAGACTTAATAGATTTTAAACCAGGCAGAATTTCAAAACAGAGAAGAAATAGATGCTTACAAACAGTCTTGGACGTCATCCTTCACAATTCTTAAATTTGTCTTCAAGGTTCCCACAATGAACAAGAAGAACAGGGCACCTCTCACATCCATGTAGAATTGTTCCAGAGCTTATTGGAGAGCTTTTCCTTTCTTCTCCTCCAGAGCATGACACTCCATGTTTTAGCTGGAGTTGTAGGGTCACTCAGTTTATCAGGCCCCATAACACATGGCAGGTCATTACATGTCCCAGCTGCTCTAGTTTTTATTGGATTACTCACCCTCATCTCCAACACAGCTGCATGGGTTCCCACAGGTCTTCAGACCCAGGTGCTGCATGACAGATCCAGTCAATCAGCTCCTTCCCTCATCCCTAAGCACAACCTGGAGGTGCTGAGAAGCGTGAAGTGGGCAGCAAGAGACTACTGTGAGTCTAATATTTAATATGTGTTTAATATTTTACATGTGATCCTTCCATTTCCATAGGCTTCAGACCAGGCATAGTATTGAGTCCTTTCCTAGAGAGCACAGGAAATCAAGCTGCCTGAAAATAAAGTGCAGATAGCTCTTATTTAAAACCAAAAGGAGAGCCATATCAAAACTTGATTGTGTGCCTGTTTAAAAGTCGAGACACTTTTCTCTCTTTTAAGGAACCATGTTTTGGATCTTGATTTTGCCATAATTTTCTAACTTTATCTCAAGCACTTGTCACTTTTATAGCTTCTGCCATCTCTGAAGGTACCAATCAGCAGTGATTTTTCTGTACTGGGATCGCCATCACAAACCTCATCTGAGTCAGCCTATGAGTGTTTTCTCCAAAGAGACATAGCCACACTTCTCTCTGGGTATACCCTTATTATCTAGAACGTCTGGGAATCAGGTAAAACCACCTTTCATCCTGTTCCCAGCTGATCTTCCTTTTTCCTTTTTCTTTTTTTTTTTTCAATTGCAATTGCATGCAAAAAAGGTTTAGATACAGAAGGTTCCTATTACTGTTTAGGAGTTGCAACCATAGAAACACAGAATCACAGAATGGACTTTAAAGATCATCTGGTTCCAACCCTCCTGCCATGGGTAAGGACACTTTCCACTAGAGCCATCCTTGTCTGCACTCAGAGATGTAATTCAGGTGTCTGCTGTGTCAGCTGGGCAGATGTGCCAGGAATTTCCTCTCACGCAGTGTGGTTTAGTTCCTGCAGGACATTGTGGGCTGATGTTTCTGTACATTTTAGCTTCCTGCAGTGCTTTCTGTGTACACATATGAGTAGAGATCATGTGTGGGGGCTTGCTTCATTCAAATAGGGCTGCATAGCTCAAATACTGTGCTCTATAAAGTGTATTTGTGTGACTTAAGACTTAGTAGTGCTTCTCACATGTTCCATGACCACTTTCTTTAACAATATGCTTTAACACTTCTATGACTTTTTTTTTTTTTTTTTTGTCAATACTTCAAAGGGCTTTTAAGTTACTGTATCCATAATCCTTCCCAGAACCTGACAGGGAAGGTAGCTGTGCACAGTCATCTCTTACAAATCAGCAAGAGGTGCTTATGTGAGTTTCCCACAGCACAGAAGGGGCAGCGTCAAATTTAGGATTAGGATTTCAAAACATCTAGGACCTTCTTTTTTGTGCAGGTCTATAAACATCCATGAAAGATTCGATGTTCCAGACCAGAGAAGGGCCAGCCTGACCATAGCCATCCAGCTCAGAGCCTGTTGGATGCAAAGAATGTGCTTGTGCCCCTCTGTGGGCAAAGAAGAGTGAAAGGATTCTTCAGAGCATTATTTAAACATGCAACAGACCCTTTGTTTGAATCATCCCCTTGTCTTTCTCTTGTCTGAAGAGACAGTTTGCAGGGTTGAGCTTTCTAGTGTAGCTGTGTAAACACAGGTAGTACAAATACCCCTCACTAATGCTGCGTGACTAAATGCAACCCTTTGCCTTCACCCGTTGCACAACGCTCACGCTCAGCTGCGTACGTAGAATAGGTTTTAATTCCAAATAATTGCTGGGTTTTGGTTTTGACATACTGAGTAGGACTCATTTGCCTAAGCACAGACATTTCGGACATATATATGCGAGGTATTGCACTGTCACCAGCTGCTGCAACTGCAGGGTGGTACAGGTCTACCCCAAATCCTTCATCATGTCACGGAGCTGTCTGAACTTCCCCAGGGTGCTCAAGGAGTCCAGGCACCTGCGTTTAGGCAACCTTGATTCATCTATTTGTAAACAGAGTTTTGATGTCATCCAAGGGAATCAGTTCTTCTTGGAAGATGGGTACTTTTATTTCTTCATCACTTTTCCACGTGCCAGTAACTCAAACAATGAGAATCAGCCTGGTTCTCATTTGCCAAATCCTCCAAGCAACTTCATGTAGCTTCACGGTCTGTCAGTAATTACACTGTGAAAATTCACAAAATAATAGAAATTTGTCCCTGCTTTTAAATTCACCATGGAATTGAACCCAATTTTCTTTCCATTTAATAATTTGAATAATATTTTTGTCATTGCTTTTTCCTTCTTTTGGGCTTTGACCTTTTTGGGGCCTAAAAAATAACTAGATGAGAGCATGGGTTTGTGTTTGCATTGTAATTCTGTTGAGCAAAATGTTCTATTATTTGAAGAGAGTTAGCAGAAAATTAGCATTGATCAGTGTGGCAGAAAGTCTTCTATGGGTATCTCAATTTTTTCTTTCTGAAAGAAAGCTAAAACAGCCCCAGAACTACCCCATTTTGGGTAAATACTCTTCCTATAGCAATTACTGCCCTGTCTAGCTGTAGTCCAGAATTTTGCAGTTGTTGTCAGCTATGACCTTAGAAACAGGAGAAAATAGCCCAGACTGAGCAGAGCATGGCCATGTTGTGCACTGGCTATGATGGGAATGCCCTTCAGCTCTCACTTTGCCTCCTGATATACCTTTATCTGATGTGTGTTTACTTCCTGATGTGTCACAAACAAACAAACAAAAGATGAAGAAAGGAGAAAGGGCATATCATTCTTTTATTTACTTTAATTGTCTAAATAGTCATTCAATCTCATCTATGCTAATTCAGGCTCCTTCTAGAGATCCTTGAGATAGAGGCTGTTCCAGAAGCTGATTCTGTCCTTTTGCCTCAGGCACTCACTCAGTGACCTGAATGGCTGACAAGGCCACTTACAGATGGCTATAAAATAAGAAAGATGAATCCTGACCTTCATGACCTGCCAAGTAGAGACAGCAAGCCAGACTCCTTAAACAGAGCATCACAAAAACTAAATTTCACATCCATTTTATCACCACTGTCTTCCAGATGATGTCAGAGCTGTTAGATTAGTAAACTGAGGTGGATGGTGAATCCACCTAATCCTTGGCATGTGAGGAATAAGTGATGGGATGGCAAGAAATCTAATTTCTCCTGCTTGTTCTGTGCTTCTGTGCATTGACACTACTCGTGTCTCCAGAGCTCAGCTTATTTTGAAGTTGGAAACACAATTGGTCGTTTTCCCCAGTGTGATTGTGGGTATTCAGTTTAGTTGCTGATACGTCATAGGGCATCTGAAAGATCTACACAGGAGTTGATATAAAATCCAGGGGAGACCCACATTTTTCTTGAGAAGCAATGGAAGACAGGCAGGTCATCCAAAGTAATTTCAGTTGGGTATAGATATTGTTAGGCAATAGAAGAGGTGTACTGTTGCTTACAGTTTAAGACACCTTAATTTAGGTGACTTAGGCGATTTAGGTGTCCAAGATCTCCTCATAAATAATACAGATCTGATGCTTAATTGAGATGTCTAAGAATAGCTGTTATTCTGGCATTAATTCCATGTTATACACCTCAGTTTGGAAAACCTTTACATTATCGTTTTGCAAGAGGTTAACACCATTTCAATACTGAAATATCTTTTTCTGTGGCACGATAGACAGACAAACTGTTTTGATGTTGCTCTCTAGTTAAAGCAGGGATCTGTTCAGGGAAGATCTGTGCCTATGTGGTTTGTAAGTGTCTCTTGGAAGTTGATCACAATGACCCTTTCTTGCCAATATAGAGAACCACAGATTCTCTTCTTCCTTTATTTAGGTTGGGAAAGAGCTTTAAGATATTGATCCCAACTGTTTCCCCAGCACAGTCAAGTCCACCACTAAACTATGACCCTATGCACCACACCTACACAAATTTTAAACCCCTCCAGGTTTGGTGAATCAACCACTTCCCTGGGCAGCCTGTTCCAATGCTTGACAACCCTTTCCATGCAGAAATTGTTCCCAATATCCCACCTAAAATCCTCCCCTGCTGCAATGGATAAATGTATCTGTTCCATCACTGGGCTAAAAATTTTACAATGCGGACAGACAGAGAGACAGAGACAGGAAAAAAAGAGAAAGAAAAATTTACATCTCAACTGCATTGCATAACCAGCAATCATTGTAATAGAATTACTGACATTATGGGCTGCTAAAGGAACAGTTAGTAGCTTGTCTCACTTGTCTGTAATTTACTCTGTGTCTATTTAGCCTTGATGTACAACCCAGGTCAATTGCTGTGCCGCTTTCCTATCTCCCTACTTCGGAGTTATAGAGAGAAATGTGTGCCTCATGAATGACTATCTCTCCTGGTCAAGCTTGTCTCTCCCGCCGTTCAGCAGTGCCATGTGTTAATAGATAGTGCTGAACAGTTAATATCACCAGCTAATTGGCAAAGCACGTGTGAAGCAGATGTATTTAAATATAGAACGTGGAGGCTGAAGGAGTAACTGAAATGCATAAGTGATAAGGATTTATTATTAGAGCAGATTAATGAGCCCACCTTTTTCTCCTCCCCCCTTCATCTCTCATCCTCTTCCCTGACCAACTATATTTTTAATTCTTCCATTTCAGGAAGGTTTTATTCCACTGTTGAGAAAATTCTGATAGAGGATTTTGTGTTGGCTGTATGGCAGCACCTGGAAGACCAAACCATTTTTTCTGTGTACTGAGTATTTGTGAAGACTCAGGTCTGTAGTAAAACAGTAACAACTGATTATAAAGTGTAGGTGAAGAAGAGATATGTGAAAAAGGGGAGGAGAGAGGGGGATGTGTATTTTTTTAATGCAGATCTGTTGTCTCAAAGATCTAAAATATTAAACAGGAATATCATTTTCCCTTTAAAAGACCTTTGGCTGAAGTCTCAGCCCTCTGCCCAGCATTGTCTACTCAAAGGCAGCTTTCTACTGCCCTTGATGTGAGGGGTCTCAGTGCTTCAGACCACTCTCCTCCTTGAGTCTGACCTGCAAAGGGAATGGAGGTAGTTTTTGACACCCCTCACTCCCATGTTTAGTTCCCATGGAAACCTCCATCCTAACTATGATAGTGCCCCCAGAATTGAAGAGCAGCTTCTGGACTTTTATCAAGATGCACATCTTTCAGTTTACCCTCAGATGGGGGATTTGGGGTTTACCTCTTTTCTGTGGAGGTTGCTTTTCATTCTGAGACACCCTAATAATTTTGTAAGCATCCCTTGTGCCTCCTGAAGCCATCGAGTGTGTATTTGTGTTCTCTGCTTTGCAGCTGGAGAAACTGAGATCCAGAGATGATCCTGATGATGATCCAGAGATGACCCTGATGATGAAAATCTAAATTAGAAGTTAAACATTGATCCTGAATGAAATTAAAATCAAACAGAAGAATCCATAAGGAAAGATACATTTTTCTCTACTCTCCCCAGCCCACCATTGTCTTCCCCACTGTTTTACCAGGTAGCAGTAGGCACAACAAAGCAACCCATCACACAAAATTAGTCATGCACACGAGCATGCCCATGCTTTTATTGGTTCCTGGCTTAATGTTTTCTCTCAAGAGGCTGGGATTGAACAGCGATTGGGTTCACTGGCAGAACAAATGTCCTTGAATTCAGCTTACAGCCCGGTGAATGCAATTTCCTTGCTCTTGGACTGGACAGTTTACAGTTAACTCATTATTATCATGTTTTCAGTTCCAAATAGGTGAAGTTATTGTTTAATTTATTTATTAAACATGTTGATTTTAACCATGTCTTAAGTGGAAATATGGCTCTTTAAGTTTTTTCTAATCTAGTAGGCCCGAGGATGCTTCAGTTGTGATGCTGAACAGACATGAGTCCCAAGTAAACACAGAACACTTCATCCCCAAAGTTTCCACATGAAGGAAGACTGTGTACATGGATTAAATAAGGAGGTGTAACACACTCCTATCTATCTCTGATCAGGACAGGAAGGGACTTGGACACCTTGGCACAACACAGAGTATCTATATCCATATCTGTATCCATTGCCTGCTCTACATGCAGGCTCATGAAATAAAAACCATATTAATATAAATTAAAAAAAAAACAAAACAAAACAGCAAAATCTTCTCCAAAAGAAATAATAAAAAAACCAGGTTATTTTCATCTTTTAGGTAAGTGTCTATGTTTGTGTAGAAAACCACATAAGGATCCAAACCATCCTCAGTTTTACCCATGAGACCACATGAAAATGAAATAAAGGCAGGATTTCCCCAGCAAACAGAAGTTTCTTCTGGTTTATCCCACACTTTGCAACTTCCCATGGTTCAGTGACATGATTTGGATTGTTATCCATCACAGGGTTTGCTTAAGTGAACTTGGGTTTTGGCACACCAAAGCTCCCCTAAGCGGCAGCTTTTGTTTTTATTGTTTGGGTTTTGTTGGGAAGATATTTACAGTTATTCTAAAATTACCCTTCACAAACAGATTGCCATTGCAAATTGCGCTAGGGGGAAGTGGTGAAAAATTTTGGGCAGGATTAAGGTAATCCTAAAACAAGCTAATAAAAACACATATAAGTGCTCTATTTTTAGAAGGAGACAAGATGAGACACATAATCTCTTTCAATAAGTTTTCTGGAGCAATAAACCTTTAAACCCAGTATACAATATAGATGTGTGTTTGTGTGTGTGTGCCTGTGTACATGGGTATTTTCTTAAACTTTCCTTTGCCAAGATACAAAGCCCAGCTTGTCAGAGTTACATCATGTTTATAAATCTCCTCTTCAGTGAAATTTGTCTGACATCAACCTTCAGCTCATGCATAAGTCTTCTTTGGCAGATGAGTGTTTGGGTTTTTATATTTACTTTTTTTCTCAGAATCTATTTTTTCATTTATTATAATTTTATTGACTTTTTAACAAAGGTAGTAAAAGCGTTCTCATGCCAGAGAAAAGAATTTAATGTTTATATTAACTTTAAATCTTGCCCTCTTGCTGTCTGTAACCACATAATCAGTAAACAAAAGCCAGATTATTTTGTAAAGCAGAAGTTATAGTCTTAATATTTTTTTTTCTCTTTTGAAACACGTGGTTTCTCCCATTATTTGATTAAGAGCTGAATGTTATCCTTATACTGTAAGTGGCAAAAGCCCTGCTGGCTCAAATCGAATGGAAAGAAATGTTTGATGCATATGATTGCAAGCACCACCTGTGTTTCTAAAACAAGGGGCAGATCTTTTACAAATAAAAAAAATGCCATTGCTATATGGGGCAATTTATCCTGCCCCTAAGGCAGCGTTGTCATAACTCCATGGTGCAAATTGTTGCAGCTTGAAAGTGGAGTTGCTACAGCCCTATCTTGTAATAAAGGCAATTTATATTGGCTGAAAACCTACCCCAGTGATTTAGATCCTGATCTTGTTTACAAAAGGGTTGATGGCAAAATTGCTGGTGGATTCAAATGAAAACCGGAGTCAAATGCCACTGAAGCCTCCAGGACTACTACACTTGACTTGAAAGGCAACCAAGAGAATGGGTGCTCTTATGAATTCACTGTCATGGAAATGACTTGAAGGAGGCAGTTCTGCCCGGGATACCACCCCATGAGGCACGTGGTCAGGCAATTTTGCGTGCAGGATCCAGCTGGATTTAAGACAAGATCAGATTCTCTGCTCTTTTCACCTCCCTGCTTCTTTCTATCTGGCAGAACACTAATTTGTGTCACGTGTGAGGAGTTTCACCACAAGTACTCTTAAATCTTTTGGTCTTTTTCTTTTTAATTATGGCTTCCTATTTTTAACTGCCACCTCTTTAATCCTGAAAAGATAATACACTGATCTCAAATCCTGCTTCAGGGTGGCAGCTAATTGCATATTTGGCCAAGTACTGGACTTCCTTTCTTATAATGTTTGTCTCAAGTGCTCAACAAAAGCAATTTGCGGTGCATTTTACTAGCCAAATGTATATAATATTACATATTATTAGAATGTTATTAAAGCAAAGACTTTTGTTGTTCTCCTGCCAAACACAAAGAACTCTTTTCCCTTGTATAAAGAACTTTCAAAGCTAAAACTTCCTGCCTCTTCAAGCTTCCAGCGGTGTCCTGACCTCAATATACTGGGAAAGGCTATTTTTCTCATTCCAGGAAGAAGCTGTAGATATTTTCCATTCCTGTGACTTAGGGCAGGACAAGGTGTGACTGCACCACGTGTGGATACCTCTGAGCTAATTCCCACTGATTTATTTGGGTGGTGCATGCAGGAGAGTGCAGAGAAAAGCCCAAATTGCAAAGCCTGACAGAGGAGAATGCTTGTAACTCTGCTCAACTCCCTGCTGCCAGCAGTGCCTGAGGAAGCTGCTTTACAGCTAAACTTATTACAGACACATCTTAACGTTGTCTGAGCTCTTCTCTTACCTTTTCACCTTTGTTCAGCTCACCTTCTAGCTGTAGTCCCTGATTCTCGCTTTTCCTGAGAACCTTGTCTATTCCTGGTGTCAGTGCCAGAACAGCAGAAGCAGGCACTCATTCAAGACCCAAAATAATTTAGAAAATTACTTCCTTTTCCAGGTCAAGAAACTGAACTGCACAGACATTTTTACCCAAAAGCTGGTTTCAGGGGGCGGAGAACAGGAGCTGTGTAGAGGGACTGCAGATTTGTAGATGACATTTCCATGCATGGGGATTTGGGAATGGGACTAAGCTCTGGCAAATGCACCTTTATTTGCACCCCAGCCTGCTGTATCCCCTGTATTTGGGTATTCTTTGCTTTTCTGGCCTGACCTTGTCCCTTCACCTGCTGTATCCACTAGGACCAGGCCTCATTGCCTGACTCTATACCTCTTCCTATCCCAGTAATTTCCTTCAAACAAGCACTGCAGCAACTGCTTCCTACCATTCCTCTCTCCCAGTGGAGTTACAATGATGCTTGTTGGAAACAGGGAAACAAGAGAGACTGGAAAGTATTCCTGCTTCAGATGAAATCCATACCCACACCAGAAATCTTGTAGCAGACGCTTCACATCCTGCTGAGGAGATACCAATGGCTTCAAGTTTGCATCAATGAAGAACTCCACAGAGCTCTTCTATTAACCCTATATTTAGGGTAGAAAAGTGATTTAGAAATTCCCACAGTTCTGGGTCCCTCATACAAGAAAGACATCGAGGGGCTGGAACATATCCAGAGAAAGTCAGCAGAGCTGGGGAAGGGTCTGGAGCACAGGTCTAATGAGGAGCAGCTGAGGGAGATGGGGAGGTTCAGCCTGGAGAAAAGGAGGCTCAGGGTGACCTCATCACTCCCTACAATGCCCTGACAGGAGTTGCAGAGAGTTGTGCAGCCAGGTGGGGGTCAGTCTTCCTCAGGTAAAAAGTGACAGGATGAGAACAAATAGCCTCAGGTTGTGCCAGGGGAGGTTTGGATTAGATATTATGAAAAATTTCTTACTTCTAAATATGGCCAGGTATTGGAACAGGCTGCCCAGGGCAGAGGTGGAATCATCATCCCTGGAAGCATTCAAAAAAACATGTAGAGGTGATGTTTGGGAACATGTTTTAGTGGTGCATGTGGAAGTCCTGGGTTAATGATTGGACTCAATGATCTTAGAGGTCTCTTCAAACTTTAATAATTCTATGATTCTATGATGATGCCAGCAGGCTGGAGACACTGGAATTGTGTTTGAAAGGAGGCATCCAAACCTGGTATGATCTTACCCACGCTGTTTATAGACAGCAGCCCTTGGAGTGAGCTCTCCTGAAGCTTTTCCCAGGGGACCTGTGAGTTTGATGACATAGACACATATTCCTGGTGTCTACCTTTTGCCTTTCAACAGCACTAATGGGTCTGTGTCACTTTCAGCCTAGGGCTGGCTGCTCTCCAAGCTGGGAAATGCCTGGACAGCGTGAGCCTGGGTTCAGAGAGAAATGCAGTCTCTGTTTGCTCGCCTCCCACATCAGGGCTCCCTCACACGCCACAAGATAGGTGTTGCTGAGCCCTGTTTTGTTTTGGATTTTGTTGTAGATAAGTAACCTGAGAAAGGCTCACAAACCCATCTTTCTCTTCAGCCTGTACAAGACTTAAGTGGAAATATGATGTATTTCGCTCATCACCCAGGCTTTTAAACTAGTGTAAAATGATGATTTTGAAACATTAGCTTTTTTTTCCTACCACTTTGCCCTGACCTGAATTTAGGGAACCGACAGATCCTTTCCACCCTTCCTGTTCCCTGCAAGAAAAAATGAAGGTTAGGATTTCAGCAATTCTGATGTTACTGTACTTAAAAGATCCAGTTGGAAATGCAATGAATAACTTGTTGATGACATTCCAGTGACAACTGAAGTTAATAACAGTCGTAAAAAGTCATTTACTTCAATTGACTTATTGCAAATGCACAAGGGCTGTTAGCTTCATTAATGCAAAAAAGTAGGAAAAAAACCCTCTGTTTCCTTTCTTCCCTTCTTTTTGAAGTTGCAAATATGTTACAAATAAACTGCTAAATACATTTAATATTTGACATAAAGAACCTCTGTCCCAGATGTCTGACATAATTTATAAATTACTACGCTTATAGGAAGTGTGTTATTGCTATACCTTATTTTGTTTTAATGAATGGATAATATTTCTTGAGCAACAAGCCAGAAAATAAGTCACCAATAACTAGGTAAAGCCCTGTAAAACACAGGTATCAGCATAGATTCTATTAATATTTGAGCAGTGCAAGGCTTAAAGAGGCTCAGTTATCTAGAGAAAAATTTAGCATAACCATTTTAGGAGTCTGTCTTCAAATATTTTTAAGCCATTCCTTAATTTTGTTAATGTTTCAGATTGTCTTCTGGGGAAGAAGACAAATCAGAAGCCTCCAGGTTCTCTTCTGTGAAGAGAGCAAACTTTATTGTTGCACTAAGTCATTCACAAGGATGAGAAACGATGTCTTTAATGCTGAAGATTTCATCCATGACAATGAGGATTCCTTTTTCCAGTGACTGCATTTTAACCTTCAAATCCCAAAGGTCACAGAGAGGTAATGTTTTCATTAAAACATACCTGCTAAGGTGACCTAAGCCTTAACATAAACAAAGTCTTTTAAATGCAGACACCTGAAATACCTTGGTTTTCAATCCTGGCTCCAGTGTTTGAATCTCAAAGGTGAAGAAGGCATACCAAATTCCTTTGAAGCCTGGTTTTCTGACCCTAAACTACTTACTAGAGGTAGATTTCCACTTGAAAACAATTAATCATGCATGTGGAAATCACATTTTTAGCAAATTTTAAATATGTGGTATTGCACATGTATGTGTGCTTTTCCAATTTGCAAAGGAGGGTGTTTTAAAGTAAAAATATCCCAATTCTTTTTTATGAATATAGCTTATGTTTTTATTTGAATAAGTAATATAATTTTTCTATCAATTAAGGTAAAGGAGGGAAATCCCAAGAAGGAACTTTTTAATAAAACACATAATCTTTTACTGGCTACCAACAGATTGTGTCAGAATTTGAAGGGCACAAATCATCATAAAACTATGTGTACAATGTACATAAATTAGGAATCTTAACCCGAGGTCCCCCTGGTTTCTGTAAGGGAGAAGCACTAGCTTTTACAGCATCTCTGCATTTTAATATCATCAAAACCTCTATGTTCAGCAGAGGTATCATCTCTGCTCCTGGCTGACCTGCAGCCTGTGCTGTGCTTCCTCCAAACCCCTCTGGGAGACAGGTGCCAGATTTGGGTTTCTTCTGTTTGTATGAGGAAGCAGGAGAGGCCTAAGCTTAAGGATTTTCTGTCCCAATATCCTCACTCATCTCCTCTCCTGCAATTTCTGTTTCTCCTTTAATTATTCTGGTCCTGTGCTATAAGGTATAAATTCCGTGTATGCATGTTCCTGTCCTCCTGTCAGTGCAGGGTATTCAAAATCCATGGTTGTTGATAAATGGTGAAAACAGGCAGCAGGAGAGAGTTTTCAAAGGGTTTCAAAGTTCTTTTTGAGATTTTCACAGAATATGTTAAAAATTCCTAAAAAAAAATCATGGTTTACAAGGGAAATACTTACAGCTGCAGCACTTTGCTCACACTTTGCCAAGAAACAAAGAATGTTTCACTTTTGTTTAGTCAAGGCTGACTCCTCCAGAGAAGCAAAACTTCTTAATAGTAATAACTAGATAATTATACATTAAATATTAAAACTAAAACTGGCCATATCACAGAACTGAAGTGCCATGTAAATATAGAAGCTGGTAAAATATTTATTATACAGTTAAACAGTGTAATGGTTCAAGGGAACAATAAGGCTAAAAGAAAAAAATTGAGTTGTGAGCCAGTCCTGAAAAATGTTCAGCTCTCCTGACCTGTATGTTTGTTCTGTAGAATAAAAAAGTAGTGTTCATGTATTTAATGTCTGCAAAGTTTCATGTTAGCAAAGCCACGCATAAGTTGGATCTATTCAAGGGAGGAAAATCAAGCAAAAAATTAATTCCAATGTAAGGAATGCAACAATTCAAGCCTGTGTGTATTAAAACAGCAACTTGGCAAAAGACTGAATGAATGCACGTGTGACAAAAATGCCAGTAACTGGTCACAGGAGTGTGAAACTGCCTTGGCTCTGGTTTCAAAGTTGGTGGCAACCTGTGGACTCCAGTGGGTTTTTGCAGCAGGTCCTCAAAGATCCCTCAGAGTAATCCCAACCCTCTCGGCCCAAATTAATTGAATGGGCAGTACATTTGTGGCTGATTTTCCTTTTAACAGATGACCACTATCTGTGATCATCCATGGGGATGTGTCAGTCACACCAGCTGCAGATCCAGCTGGGTCCCAGATAGGAATTTCTCATTTGTTTTGTTGCATGAGATCGGAAACAATAAGAATCTGCACTGGGATGCTCAGTCCTTGCTCTTCATTTCTACTTCCTCAGAGTAGGAGAGAAGGAGAGGGCATTTAAGGTGAACAATCTTAATCACTCCACAAAATCCCCCACTACGTGATGCTTAGATAGGTCAGTGGCACAGAAACAGCATCACACCACAGCTGACTTAAATTTTGTGCAGCTCTAGGAGGAGGTGCTGAGCTGGGATTCCCTCAAGAAGGACTTTGTGAAGTGCTGTGAACGAGCTCAGGTTTGAAAACTGAGGGCCACTTATATTCCACATAAACTATTGGCTTTAAGGAGGAACTTTGGTTCATAAAATGGTTTCCAATATTTATTTTGATTTGATTTTCTTTTAGCTTTTCATGTTCTGAGAAGGGGGGACGGGACTCTTTGCTGGGGTCTTTTCTTCTATATTTCCTACATTTCATGCCTGCAGTCTCAAAAGCTCTGAAAACAGATGCCTGGTTTTCAAAGCAGTTTTTACTTTTTTTGGCAATGCCAGATATTTTACAGTAGAAAATATAAAACAAAACCAAAGCCAGTGACTTTTGATATCTTGTGTTTCCTTATCACCCTTTGTTATGCTCGTTAATCGGGTGAGGGGAGTATTTTAAACACTTATAATGTATACAGTTCTCCCCCCTCCCCCAAACATCTGTTTATTTTACAACAACATGAACCTTGGGGAAGAAAAAAGTAGCTGCTATTATATATTTTTTTCAAAGTGAAGAAGTAAACATGCAGCTTTCACATTTGCTACATCAAACGGATGCTATTTATTTAGTTGCTTAAGGCAGGAGGCCTGATCAGAAGAGAATTTCTTTTATGGCCTAAGGTGGTAAACTATTTTTAATAAGAACAATGCTGAAGGAAAAAAAAGAATCCTAAAAAACTTTTTCAATCAGTTGGAGAGGACAGAAGGGAAATCCCCTCTTCTGGAGAGGAGAGGTAGAGAGCTCCATGACACATCCAGCTTGGGCTGCCTTGACCTTCCTGTGTTGGATGAGGGAGATGTGTCATCAGGGATCCTCTCATCTGGAAGTAAACGTGAGAATACATCACAAACATCACACATCAATCACATCACAAACTTGCCAAAAAGTTCCTGTTTCTCCCTTGTGGACAAGCAGAGGTGGGGACAACCAGGTGAGTGCTCGATGCCTGTTCTGGGGACATCGCTCAGCAGGTGACATCCAACCACTCATCCTTTTCCACCAATTTCTGCTTCTTTTGCTTAATAGTGTATGCCCAAACATCCAGATACTCCAGAGAAAATAAGAAATGCTGGAAATTGTAAATGGGGAATAATTAGCAAGTGAAATGGCCCAAAGCAGAGGTAGTTGTCTGGGTGAAAATCATCCAGCTCAAGCCTTGATCCCAAGCCTTATTTAGTTTATAAGTGTAAACATAACCCAAGATATTCTGATTTTAAACTATTTGCCAACATCTAAGCTGGAAACTAGAATCAGCTAAATGAAAACTGACGTAAACAACTGCAAACCCCAAGACTATTGAACCCATTATCAAGAACCATAAGACTTACGACAAAAACAGGACATAAAGGTTTTATTTCTGTATTTTCAAGGTTAAGCCTTGAGACAATGGTACATTTGTCACTTGGTTTCTATCTTCAAAGTGAGTAATTAGTTATGAGTGCAAACCCAGGACAGACTGACTGTGCATGGTCAAACTGAAACACACAATGTGCTACACCACGCAAATAAGAATATGATAGAATAAGAAACCTAAAAATTTCTTTTAGACTGTCAATATTTTATTTGGATAATAGAAAATATTCTAGGAACCATAAATGGAATGGTTAAATAATAAAAATGCTAGAGTTTTACTCTTTAGGTGTAAGATTTCAATGTATTTCAAATGTTTTTTAACCACAATGAAAAGTTTGTCTTACAACCACATTTACCATAACGTATTTTGGTTTTCTTCTGCATACAGAACTCTCCAAACAAACAGATACAGTCTGCTCTGCAACACGTCCCTTTGGTGAGAAAATGCACTCTTGTTGCCTTGACTAACAAATAATAACCGACATGTTAATGGGAAAAGATAAAACAAGGCTCTGAAATGCTCATTTGAGTCAAAATGAGTTTATTTCCCAGGGCATAGGGAATCCCAGCTGAATTGGTTGCTGCAGTGATATAAGAAACATGCAAACTGTACCCTTGATTAGAATCTGGGAGAGAAAGATAAAAGGTTTATCTGTGTGACAAGAGCTGTTTGATGGACTATTAGATGACACTTTTTTATGTTTGCTAAAATCTCACAGCTTTTGTTGCTGCTTTGTCACTGAACTCATCCCCAGCCCCAAATTAACAATCTTACCTTCCAGAGGAGGCTTTCTGGCAAACAAAACTGATGAGAGCGAATATGTAAATGTCATTAATAATTTGCTTCTAAAATACATGTGGACATGTGTGTGTGTGTGTGTGTGTGTGTGTTTGTAAATGTTTAGGCACCATCATGCTCTGTAACATGTCCATCTGTCCACGTGGGTTTGTTTATGTGTTTGTGTTTCACTCACCCTTTAACAGATCAAGATTTTCAAGTGCTCCTGTGCTTGTGAGTTGGCTAATATTATATAAACAATGTATTATTACAAAACATTATAATATATGTTATCAATACATAGAATATGGTATATAATATGTAATATAAATACATTGTTATAAAACCTATCATTTTAAGATACCAAAATACACATTCTCTCTGTATAATATTATATATGATATTATGGGATCATAGAATCACAGAATGGTTTGGGTTGGAAGGGACTTTAAAGATCATCTAGTGATCTGTGATCATCTCATTCCAACCCCCTGCCATGCGCAGGGAAACCTTCCACTAGACCAGGTTGCTCAAAGGCCCATCCAACTTGGCTTTGAACACTTCCAGGGCTGGGGCAACCACAACTTCTCTGGACAGAGATATACGATATATAATATGAAATATGTAATAATAATAATGCATGTATTATTTATTATACTATACACGTATATAGCAGTACACATATATTATGTGCACATGCAAAAAAATAGATGAAAACCTAAGTTTAGGTAGAATTTGACATATTTTAATTTCCATTTAATTCTTTGTCTTGGAAAAGAGGCTCCAGTGAGACCCTGTGGAATTCAGCCATGGTTTTGGTATGAACCAAGGGTGGTCACAGTCACACAGTGGCAGACTGAATGAATCAGGTAAATGGTTCTGAGAGACAATAGACAGAGGAGCAGGCTTTGGGAAGTGTGATGGGCATAAGGAGTGCAGCAGTCTTTAATCAGATTTCCCAGATTACTGTATCATATTTACGGGTTTAGTGCAGCTAAAAGTTGCTGCCTCTTCCCTTGATATCTTTTCAGCTGCTTCCTACAGCACATGGCTATAAGTCACTCCCACTCACTCCATAGTTAGATGTGGAAAGGCCTGCAGGGAAAGACCTTTTTTTCAGAGGGCTTCATAAATTCTGTAAAAAGAAAATAACCCTCCCCAAGACTAATTCATCCTTTGTTTTACATTAAAAATACAAAACGAGGGAAGTTTCCCACACAAGAAATGCTGTCAGAGCTGAAGTTGTGCATGGTCGTACCCTGTGTACTGCACCCCTAAGTACTTACCAAAGCAGAATGAACACTGCCAGCAGCTCTGAGGCATGTGCCCTTTGCAAAATATAACCAAATGTACCTACAGGCTTTTGCCCTCCACCCATTCTTCCCTGAGCTGGAGTTCACATCCTGCTTTTCCAGATCATGTGCAAGTGCAGAGTCACACTCAGCACTTTTCACTGCTGATTTTCTTGAGCTTTAGTGGTTGCATCACACTGGGCCAAGAACACGACACCTGATCAGAGAGGTGGTCTAAGACGACTTTCCACCTGTCTGAATCTTGAGCAGGCTGGGAACGATAGTGGCTTCCCAGAGTAGCTTGCAGCAACTCAAAAGCTACTCTGGATCCCATCAAGAGCACTTTAACTTCCTAGACGGGGTTATGACTCACAGATTTTTTGGATTTTGATAAGACTGATGACATTGCCTCTGTCATCGTTCCCTCTTCTCTGCCTCACCTGTCTGCCAGATGTTGTCTTTCACAGAGGCAACCAAGCTGCCTGTTTGTTCTGTAGTTTCATAGCCTGAAGTCAGAGGGATTTGAATTCCCAGATAGGGCTACCAGGCATCCAAAGAGCTAATCCTCTCTTGCTCCTGTCTCAGAGAGCTAATCATCAGCTCTGGAGCCTGGAGTACAATTAGGCATGGGGTGGCTTCAGCTGGGAATCAGATGGGAGGTACTGAGAACGTATCTGTGTTCTCCATACCCATCAGTAGCCATAATCTGTGTCTGAGCTACATTTCCTCTATGACTGACACCTTGGCACCTTTCCTCCTCTGGCGGAGGAAAAAAGCCACCTTTAGGACAGAGTTCATTTTATTGTAAAATAAACGTGTACTAAAGGCTGTAGAAATCATATCTCTTGACTATCAAGGGATCTCAGGAAGATTAGGTGGGATGTTGACATCTAAAAATAAGGAAAGTGAATCAACTCCCACAGTAAGTTGGAATATTGGGGTGGTTTCTTGGTTACAGCAGTAGAGCTGATGACCAGAACATGATCATCAGCTGTGTTAATTTATATCATGTATTTATTTATAATAATTCAGCTGTGTTAGACTGTAAATTTGTGTTCCAGGTGCTTTGACATTCTCCAAGCAACATTTTGCAGTTGGTTTCCAGAAACATCAAGGAGAAATATCTATATAATGTGTGTGTATATATGTATTTTTATATATGTGTAGGTATACGCATGTGTACATATGTACATGTGGAAGAGCCAAAAAATAAGCCGAAATGGAAATATACTGGAAATGAACTAACAGAAGTTACTCTACATAGAACAAATCTGTTCTCCATGTCTACCTTAGTCCATAAATTTCAATGAAATCCCCTTCTCTGCACTTGAGTCTATTCACTACATTGAAGCCATCCCACTAAAAGTACTTATTTCACAGTAATCCAGCTATTAATTGGCATTTTTCTCCCCTGTTCCCCCATCCCAGACCTCTTACTGTCTTCCTGGAATGATTTATCCTGAATGGTGAAAATTCCCATGTCACCTTGTAGTGCAGAGTAGCTGGAAGTTGGGAATGGTGTTTGGAAGGACACGTTGTCTGATTTTTGTTATGCCAAAAATAAGCACTTCTACTCCGGCTCAGCCTTGTTAACAGATTTCTTCATTAGTAGGCAAAGCAGTCACTGCTGCCAAATTATGCAGTAATGCAGACTCAGCAGGTCTAGGTCTTCTTCAAGCCATAATGCCACTGATTTTTTATTTTATTTGATTTTATTTTTACTCCTGATTTTTATCTCAGGGTAAACGAGGTCTTATGACCACCAGAAAGGTTGCTTTGGATTTGTACTGCTGAGTGAGCATCAAGCTTCCTCTTCCAGCAAAAACCCACCTGAGCTATACTAGATCTTAAAATATACTGGATATTAAAATGACAAACATTGATTTCCTCTTTCCTTCAACTGGAACACAAGCAGATATAAAAGAGGGTTTAAAAATACTGATTTTAATGTTAAAAGGTGTTCTCATAGGAAGAAAATAACTGCAATGATAAGAAAGTGCATTATGGAGTCAACAATTAAAAATCACCTGTGGCTTTAAAAAAAAATATTTTGTAAGCCACCATGTTAAATATTATAATTATTATAATTAAAATATTTGTAGTGTAATTGTTAAAAAGTAGAGACTACTTACTCTCTTGAGATGCTTAGAGCATGTGAATTTTGCAGAGTGTGGAGTCACATGGCAAAGAAAATGGGAAGAACCTTGGAGTAAGAGGTTGGAAAATTCGGGGATTGCCTTGGGAGTGGAATCTGTGTAACGGGATGAGAATGATTCTGCGTTGAATGTCCACATGGTTTCTACAACTTCCCCTGCAATTGCACTTGCAGAGGCCTTGAGTGGAAAGCTGTGATTAAAGCTGTCCTGTGCTCACAGTTTCCACTCTCACAGGAATTCCAGCATTAGGAAATTAGTCCTTGTTCTGAATCCCAACAAAGCAGTTTTTCTCTCAGAGTTTTCCAGGAACTGAAATGAAATAATGATAAAAGACTTGGGTCAATCAAACAATTGAATTTCACTTTAATGTATGTATTTTTGCGCTTCAAAACAATTATTGTGTCAAATTCATTTCAAAGTTATTTTGAAACCAATTGAAAATATTACATCACAATACAACTGATTTTTTTTTTTCCTGGTGGAAATAGTTACAACTTCATATAACTATTCAAAGCTTCTGTTTTGATTATGGTATTTTGTGATGCGGAAGAAGATGGCAGAGTGGAAGATTTTTAAGCTGACTCCAGCTTTGCCTGGGGAAAGCAGAGACTTGTGGGTCTCTGCAGGAGAGAAACTCCTGAGACATGTGTTTAATCTGGATTTATTCCCTACCAAACTTCATAAAAAAGCCTGATGGATTCACCTTTTTTAAAATGTTCAGAAGAAGTCACTGCTTTTGAGTAGTTGCTTCATTGTTTTTGTCAAGGATCTACTTTCTAACAATGTATTTATCTCTTTATTTTGTAACACTTTAATGGTTTTACAGCCTTTACTTATTAATTGGGAACAGCAAGAGTTGTTTGCACAGTTTCAGCTGTACAAGCCAGATGACAAAGCAAATTCCTGCACAGAATTGTGCCACCAGCTCCAACAAGGTAAATGCAAAGAAACTGTCCTTTAAGAGTTGAGTCATCCTGGTGCAAAAGGAAAACCAACATCCTCTGAAGGGTGGTGTTAGAACACTGGCACGAATCTGCCTGTCCTCATCATGTGGATAAACAGCAAAGCAACACCAAACAACCCAAATACCTCTCAGTAAGACACAAACACTATTAAATATTAGTTGGATCTCTTGGTTTGTTTTGCTTTGAAGAAACGAGATATTTTTGGAAATTGTGCCCAGGATGTAGCTAGAGCTAGTTGTTTATCCATCAATAAGGATTTTAATTAATGCTTTTTGAGGCTGGATTTCACTGTAGTGAGGTCATAATATGTGCTGCTGTTATGAAGGAAAATTCAAAAAAAATCACAGTCAAAAGTTTTCAGGTCTGAGCTGGAAAGAGAAATCATTCAGTTTTCAATGGGGCTGATTTTGTAAAAGTCAGATATTCTGAAGGAAACAAAAAATGTACTTTCCAACCCCAAATTTATTTTGAATCATTCTCCTTAACCAATGGAATTGGTGGCAGAGTCAGGAGAAGGTCCTACTTATGGTAAAAGGCATTCAAGTCCAGGGGCTGGATTTTGATGATCCTGGTGGTTGCCTTCCAGCTCTGGATATTCTATGATTCGAAGTGCCCAAGAGACAATCTTTCCAGTCCCTGAAGCTCTCACAAGCACAGCAGGTGGTTTGTAAAGGCAGCATCACTGCCTTCTGTTCACTGGAAGAAGATGAATTCACACAGAAAACCTGCTGAGGAGGCACAGGTGGAATTAAATCTTCTGAATAACCTCTTAGTACAGGTACAGGATGGGCTCTTTGCCTTCTGTTTAAGCTTCGTAGACGTTTTGCTGCATTGGGATCCAGGACTCCTCACCCAGAAACACTGACTTGCCCTGTACCTCAATTTCCCTATCTGCAGGATGAGTAATAACGCTTTTTACATCAGATTATTATTTACATCAAGTTAGTCATTAAATGCTGCAGAATTTTACAGCATTCATTAAAATGCTGTAAAAAACCAAGATTAATCAACTATCCATTACTCATTGTGTAGGATTACTCACAGGGCAGGTTTCTTCCTGATCGGATACCCACCATCCTTTTAACCAAAATAATAATATGACTAACAGAAATCACTGCAATGCTGACAGTGAATGACAAATACTTTTATTCTGTGTAATCTTTTGCATATGGTTAAAGACATGGATGGATGACAAACAGCCTTTCTGCAAATGTTCCTATGAGCTGAAGCCACTCCTTGCAAATAGGCACGAGCAGCGAATTAAAAACACACACCAGATTTTGATCTCAGTTCAGCAAGTTTTGCTTGGGCACAAGTCCATTGGCTTCTTCACCCAACCAAGCGAGACACAAATCAGGATGACATATTCATGCATGTCAGATAAAGGTGTGCAGGGTTATGTCCATATTAGACTTGCGATAACAGGACAGATGCATGTTAGGGTGGAACAGTGTTAGCAAATTATCTCACAAAAGGCTATTTGTCTTCCTTGGGACGTGTGCCACCATTTCAACAAGTCTGAATAAATCTACATTCCTGACTTCCCTTCATGGAGACTTAATCCAGCTCGGTCAGCCAGGAGATGCAGGTTGCAATAAATTGGTTGGAGAAGGAAAAGCTTCCAGAAGGTTTTGGATTTGCCCTTGTGTGTTGTCACATTTCTGCACTCACACTCACCAAACTGCCCAGCAGCACACAGGGGACAAACTGAGAGAAGGAAACATGGAGATGCCTGTAATCCAGCTAGGATGTGGCTGGCTGGATTTCCTTCATAATCACTGGCCAAATGTTGAAACATCGGTGATCTGTTTTATCTTACGCAGAAGTAAGGGCCCCAAAGAGATCAGCTATTTCAGATTTCACTTGGAAAGGAACTGAGGGGCACCAGCTTGTGTAGAGTGTGCTGGTCTATTTGGATGCAGATAAATTTCACTTGAATTTTGAGTCAGAGCTCCCCACACCTGGCAACCTTCAGCAATGGCAAAGTGTAAAACTGCTTAATTTTACCTGTTCCTGTACTAAACAGTAGTGACATGATGACACGCCTGAGCCCTCTGTGCCTCAGGTCCTCTCTCTGTGACAGTAGGAGCAGCATCAGCACAGAAACAGCTGGAATTTAAGCTCCCAGATGGATTTGCTTAAACCACTACTATTTTGCCCTGAAGTGCACTTAGGAGCACTCACTGTGTCTTCAGCAGCAGTCACAGAAGCCTGCACCAAAAACCTCTAGCAAGCAGTAACTCCTTAAACAACTTCAGCTAAATATGCAAAGCTGGCCTGTCTACACCTTAAATTAATCAAGCACTGACTCAAGGTGAGGAATGGGCATAGAAGGAGTATTAGACCTGTTTTCCTCTGCCCAAAACTCAGTCCAGTCAAACAAGTGACCTTAGTCACATCTGCGTGTGCTCACCACCTCTGCCTGCTTTTAGATTATGAAGTCTTTTGTAACCTGCCTCTGACACAGAGGTATTTACTAAACAAGTTTCTGATCACAGGATCCTGCTGTCAGCTAACAAATTCTATTTGTTACACTGACTCCAGGACAGCCATAGGCTGAGGAAAAAAGCTCTGGTCAACTCCTAACCCTGTTTACCAGAGCAGGACCTAAATTCTGAAGTTCACATATTGTTTAATGCCGTGACCCCTGTGCACTTGCTAATCCCTCATCCACTGCTCTGCAGCTTCTTTCTTGTCCACAGCCTCCAGAATAATACCCAGAAAGATGCTTGGATTTCCAAAACTGCAAACCAGGCAGCTGTCACATTCACAGGGAATGTTATGTTGAGTCAGCACACTGCCCCAGCACGGCCACAGCTATAGGATCTCTCCTTCCTATGGATAATCACATCTTCGCCAGCATCAGGCACCTTCCTGCTGCAGCAGGATTTTGATACCAGCAGCAAGATTGCTTCTGCTCTCAGGGCAAGCTGAAATTAGACCAGAGAAAAGATTTTGGAGTCTGTTATCCTTGTAATTAATTTTTCAAAAATCAATGTTCGAATCAGTAGATTTCTTCCATTGTGATGATTTATAAAATACTATCAGATTTTATTATTGGTCTATTGAAATATTTAATTTGTTATGAACTCACAAATATTCTGTTTTATCCAGAAATATCCAGTGCTTCATTGGGGCAGACTCAGAGTCCAAGCTCACAGAGAAGTAGGGACATAAATCCAGTGTGCATCACTCCTCTGCCATGTCTGTCTTTCTGCACAGAAAAGGAATCTCATTCCTCCTAAGCTGAGTTTAGTTGTTCCACTTTTTTTCTGTTTGCATCACAGGCAGTGCTCAGCTGATGTGTGGAAGTTCACACCCCAGAACATTTTAGTCATTACTTGCATAATTAATCAGCATCACCTGACACTGACACAGGCTGCCCAGAGAAGCTGTGGATGCCCCATCCCTAAAAGTGTTCCTGCCTGCTCTAGTGGAAGGTGTCTCTGCCCATGACAGGGATGCTGGAACTGGATGAGCTTTAAGGTCTCGTCCAACCCAAACCATTCTATGATTCTATGATAAATGTACACTAAAAATCATTGTGATGAAGATAGAGCTGCACTAGTGTATAGGCAATGGGGGACAAGAACAAGGTGACACTTTCCTTCCCTGTAAAGTTTTTGTTTTAGATGAAGGAAAAAATGGGGGGACACTTGGAATGACACTTCACCAAATCTGAAATAATATTTCAGATTGCTCCATGTGGGTTGAAGAGGAAGATCTTTCCTTTAGGATATTCACTGAGAGAGAAATCAAAGCAAGTAGATATATAGACTGTGTCAAACTGCCCCTATATAGATCCCAGATATATGTGCCCAAAATAAATGTGACAACCTTTCAGTGCTGTCATGCAGAGTGCAACTGAGAAACACAATATCAGGAGTTCAATACTGTGTGTAAGATTTAAAAAAAAAAAAAAAAAAGGAATCTCTAATTATTAAGAAATACTTAAAAAATTTACTGTGTAATCTCACTAAAAAAGAATTTGTTTGCTCCAAGGTAGTGACTCCTTCCATCTTAGAAAATCTTTTCTATGCTCTAGGAAACAGCGTCTCTCCTCCAGGTAATTCTGCTTTTTAAACCTCAGTTTTCCTCAAATGTGGAAAGAAACCCTAAAACCCCAACAAAACCCCACAACCTAATCTGACTGTTCTGAAACAGCAGTTCAAAAAGAAATGTTTCATTTGGTAGTATCTTATTAAAAATTAAGCAATTCTAAACAAAAATAACTTTACAATGAAAAAAAAGAGTCAGGCTCATACCTTTCCTGATAAAAAAAGATTCATTTTATTTAGGTAGATAACTGCCCTTTTAGATTTTAATTTTAGTAGGAGGTACAGTGTGAAATAGGTGTTCAGACCATGAATGAGTCTGACAGAAAATAACTGAGGGCAAATAACACCAAAAAGGAGGGACAGGTTTTGAAATTGGGTTGTGCAAGATGTTACTAAGAAGTATTAAGCAAAGGCCTTCCCTGAAACACAACCATACTAATATTCAAATTAAATAGCTATTAAATATAAGATGCACACTTCACAATATGGATTCTCCTAGGGCTTTGATTATGAGGTGGCAGGAAGAAGCCTGTAATTAATATTATATAGTGATTCTTTTCAAAGCTGATTGTTTCAAGAGCTGTAATAACTACTGCTTTAGTAAGTTGTCTTTCAATAGCTAAAAAAACAATTAGGACCCAGAGCAAAGGTAAACATGCAAACCTGTTTAGTTGCTGGCAATACTTTTTTGAAAAAATTGAAATGATGACATTTCTGAACGGTTTTAGCAGTTGCAGGTTTGATCTTGCCTTGAATCTAGATACTTTTCATGTACAGGGTCAACATTTGTTCTGTATAATGGAACAGAAACATCTTTAAGGAAATTATTCCTTCAAACATTTTTGCTCTGTACCTTTGGCCTGAGGCATCCTCCTTGGAGACCAAACCATTTGGAGCAAAGAAACAGCATCTAAATGGAGCTGTGAAAATTGCAATAACATCTGGCATGGTGAAACAAAAATTAGCAATTATCATCTCCCAGCAGAGAAATGGGAACCAGATATTCTCTGTCCATCAAGAGGAAAATAATTAATGCTTAAAAAGACAACCAAATTAAGTTTACCTAATCAAATGCTCTGATACAGGGAAATTTGTCTGGATCTTCATTTAACAAGGTGGTTATAAGAATAGGTGTGTAGTACTTAACATGAATCCAAGAGACTTGCTCCCCTTACCTCCCATGGCAACACATTCCATAAGTTAATTATATGCTTTCTTAAAAAAAATAAAAAGGCATTTAATCCATTTCACGGTGGCTGTGTTGCTCATCAAATGTCTAGAACAGTTAATGTCTTGGTAAGATTATCAGCTCAGCAATTTTTAAACCCAAAAGGGCTTATTTTGTCATCTTGTTTGACCTATCAACTGCTAAAGGCCAAGGGACTTCTCTGAAGTTATTCTTGCTTTAATCTTCAGTAGATCCTGACTTTGCAGCACAGATCAGTCTAGATTTGAAAGTGGCTGGTGGCAAAATGTGTTGTTCCAATACTTAATTACTCTCATTTGTTCCAGTCAATGTTTGTTTAGCTTCCACTTCTACATTTCAGACCTTGTTATACCCATTTTTGGTAGAATAACTAATCCCCTTCTTGTCCATCATCTGGTTTTGTGTGAAGTGTAACATCCTGCTTTCTCAGGTCCCTGATAGATGATTCAGATCATAATTTGTTCTTTTTCATTTTTCACTTCTCTTGTGCTCTTCGTACCATCACTTTATTTTTATCAGCACTGACTTAAAGGTTTCTTGGAAGTGTGATGTCAAATAATCATCTCAGGCCCACAGTGCTTCTAAATGATACTTTTTAGTGATTAAACTGCTCCAGTCACCTCTGCAAAGCAGGCCAAGGGCTTCTGCACTGCCCCTTATTACATTTCTCCTCTCCAAAGCCGAGACATGGAGTGTTCCAGATACCACATCTCTTCCCCAACCAAACTAGTCCTGGACAAATAACACTGGCCTAGCCCAGATTTTTAAAATTTACAATCCTTAACAGTGTTCTGTTAACCTCCGATGAACCTTCCCCTCTTGTTTGGGCTGTTGAATCTCCCCTGAAATAGAAATGCTGCTGCTGTTCAGAGACAGCGCGTCCGTAAGTGCTGGCAGAGGTATTTCCTGAAGATCAGCTGTCTGCTCCTTCTGGGGGTATTGCATGACCGAATTCATCTTAATCAAGCCTGAAGAATACCTTTTGTCTGGAAATGCTGACCTCCTGTGTGAACTGGATCTTGAATGATTTCCTGTTCCATCTAGGGAATGTCCATTCCACCAGAAAATGGACCTAAGTACTGGTTAATGCAAGAAAGGGAAATATAGGGAATATTTATCTGAACTGTAATGTTTTGAGGACATAATTTGGAATTCATGTGGTCAGAGCTCTTCCATCAAAAACTGTCAGTTTATTCCTCAGTATGCCAGGAGCAGTATGTCCATGGTTTCAAAACCCACGACATGGGACACCACTGTCAGAGAGGTCTGGGAAGAGGTTCCAGGTTGCTCTCTGAAGAGTTTGCAGGGAGTAGATGGGAACAGGATAGCAACAGGAATGAACTCCAAAACCTGGTGTCCTCCTAGTGTATAAAAGTTTACATCTGACCATTAGAGTTTATTCAAGTGAAATAAAATGTAGAATATGGCACCAAAGAGCAGTTGTGCAAAGATAAAACACTTTTCACATTCGTGCCCATGGTTTCCTTTTTAATCATTTTAGTCTTAATAATTTTTTGCTAGCTTTTTTTCTCTCTGACCCATACTATAAGGAAATTCACAAAAAACTGTAAGATACATGTTTAAAATCCTCAACAAAGCATGAATTAGTAATTTAAAAGAAGGATTGCCACATTAGAAACCTCTGTGCATCATTGATATGTAACTTAGATTACTTTAGATTATTTTAGGGCAAAACCCCACAGTGGTTTCTCTGAGTTGGCAGCACAAACAGAAAGATAACAGTTGAGACCAGAGTTTTATGAAAACACATAAGACAGCCGTTTTCATTCCTTCATCATGTGACAGAGAAGTGGTCAAGTAAACTCTCCAGAAGCTCAATTTGACTAAACCTTTTAAAAATCTCTGTGATTTGCAATGTAGCTGGAATAAAACAACACTAAACCTCAGCACCTGCTGGTTAACTCAAAATAACTGACCTGCCAAAGATGCTCCTTATTTCTTGCTTCTTCTCCATGCTTCTCCATACTAAAAACCCATCCAGCTTTTCCTACCTTTATCTGTACATGCCAGGGATCCCACATTTGGTGCCAAAAGGACTTTGCTCTGGGTGTTGAACTTTGGATGCAGAAGGTCACTTTGCTCTTCCACAAGAGGGATGCGGAGGTTGTCCCCACGAGAAGCAGAGGCACAATGAGGATGGGTGCTCACAGAACATTCATTCTGCTCCAGGTGGGATAAGAGACATCCTGAACCTTCTGCTGCCTGCTCTGTCCAGTGGATATCTGTGCACTGGGGTGGGTGCCAGATGAGAGTGTGCTCCACGCTGTCGTCCTGCATCCTTGGCAGCAGGAAAATCCACGCAGCTCTGCCAGGCTCTGTTCTCTCTCTGTCTCCAGAGCAGTGGCTGCACTGCACAGAAGGGTTGATCCAAATAAGAATTTTTCCCACTGGAATTATACAAGTGGGTTGACTGGAATGTTTTGTGAATTCATGCTGATCAAAGAGATTTGTTTCAATTGAGAAGGGGAAAAAAAGAAAAAGGCAGTAGGAAAACGGGAAAGGGGTTTTGGAAAAAATGTAAATGTTTTTTATTTGGATGCTTTCAAAGTAATTTGAGGTGATGTTTCATTTAAAAATACACTTCGGTTTTATTTAGAGTAGAATAAACATCCTTTCCAAGGGTTCAGAGCTGCAATATTTCATTTCAGCCTGAAAAAAATAGACTTGAAATAAAACTGCCTTTGCTCCTGTTCTACTTGCTGTCACCTATCATTTTTATGTCACTTTAAAAAAAATTAAAAATTCAAAAACACTATAAAAAACATTAACTGTGATATCCAGAAATGGTGATACCCAAAATAGCCTCTCTGGGTTTGACATATCTTTCCACATCTTATTTATTTATGTAGAAAAACGTTGGGCTTCAGAATTTCTTGTTCATTTGACTGTACTTGTGTTTGTGGAGAAGCCATGATCTTACAGGAGCTATTTTCTAGTAAAATGAGAGTGATATCTCCAGGTAATGGATAGACATTATGCAATTTCTTCTTCTAGTGGTGATCAGTGGAAATCTGAAAACCAGCCCAGGCTCCTCTGTGAGGGGATAGATATTGCCCTTTTTTTTTGCAGAGACCCAAAAAACTCATTTCCAGTAGCTTTCCTCTTTTCTTTTCCCTGCTCAACTTCAGAACAGGAGGTCAGGTCAAACTTCTGGCTGGTATAATAGCTAATTACATCCCCTATTTGGCCTAGGATGCGGGGTGAGGCATAAATTAGGAGCTGATAGCTCAGTTGGTGCCATGGTGGGTTATTAGATGTGTGTCAGCGAGCAAAGTTGTGATCAAAGCTCGCAGCGAGGCAGCCAGAGGTCGTGAAGCATGGCTGGGGACTAATTGCTGGGCTGTGTGCTGAAAGGAAGTTTGCAATGAAAGGCCATTAAGACTCAGGTTTTCCAATCCGTGGAGCAAAGCTATGGAGAAATGTGGATTGTTGAGCAAGCAGGGAAATGAGGAGGTCCAGTGTGAGTCCTGCTCTGGGTGATGATGAGGGCTCACCTCGTTTCTAAAGAGTTTTCCTAAGGAAGGGCAGGATCTGCTTCTAGACATCAGTCCTGGCAAGGGCTTATTAACCCATATCTTCATTTAAATGGGTTAGGCAAAAGAAAAGAGGGTTTTTAAAGAGCTCGCATTGACAGAGAAATTTGGCTGGCTGTAAAACACGCTGGTGGCAACAAAACCTTGCTTGTAGAGCAGAGAGTGGAGGGGGCAGAGGATTTAGTCAGACACTTGAAAAGCACACCAAGATCTATGAATGACAGCTCTTTAGAGAAAAAATTTAGAGGGATAAAATTATAATTGCTTTTTTATTCTCAAAGGTTTTCTACACACTCTGCATAGCACACCAGATACATTTTGCTAATATTGCAAATGGAGAAACTGAGGCAAAATGAAATAAATTTCACTTTTTAATTTATAACATTCAGATTCCCACAGGTCAGATATCCTGGAGACCAAATGACATAATTAAGCTGATTTGAAGGAGAATGGACAACTGTTTCCCTATTTTTTTGGTTACTGTTGTAGAAATTAATCACTTGTGATCTATCAGTCACTTTTTCAGTCTTGTTCCCCTTCGGGTCTTTTTCAGAACTGTGAAAATTTCCCAGTTAAATCTTTCTCAAGGATGGTATCCATCTCAATTTATCTCTCCTCTTCCTCCAAAAGTTTGAATAAAATAAAATAAAATAAAATAAAATAAAATAAAATAAAATAAAATAAAATAAAATAAAATAAAATATTTCATAGCTGTATATTCAGTGTAGATGAGGGTAAACACTTTCATTTTCTAAGCATCAGTATAATTCTCATGTATGTGAGCAGTTTAAATGAAATAATTATTTAAGTTATAACATAATGCAAGACCTAAATAATACAGACTAAATGTTTTCATGCCTGTTTGGGAAGGTCATCTTGAATATAAACAATGATAAATAGCTAAGAAAAGTGTGGTGGCTCTGGCCAAATATAGATTGTCAGAACCAAAGCTGGAATTTCCACACAGTGAAATTTCCATTCTGTCAACATATATTTGCAGTTAGTTTGAGACAAAATGTCATATTTTGGGGAAAGGAAAAGAATCTCACGAGTGCTTTGGTCAGCAATGTTGAAAGGTATTTGTGTCACTTTGGTTCTCAGTTACTCCCAGCTATCAAAACCAAAGGAGTTGTAGCTTTTTGTCCAACATTTCTTCAGGAGTTTTTGGCCACAGCTACATTTCTCATGAACCCACGTGTCCCAGCTCAAGGATCAGTTTCTTGATCCATGAGCCAACATCCAACCTGTGGGCCTGTGTCACCTGATCTGAAATGAGAACAGCAGGAGGGGCAAGCACTGTTGCAGCTTTAGCTTAGAAAAAACCCTTGCACAATCTCCTCCCTGCTGGGAATCACATTCCTCCTCTCTCCCTCCTCCTTTCCCTTAAATCTGGCTCACATCCTCCTTTTCCTCTACCCTACCTGTCCTTGGGATAGGGTGTGCATGTGTCTTTGGCAATGGTAATTATTGACAGGTATCATGCAATTACCAAGGCATATCACCAGCCTGTCAATGAAATCACACCTTTTAAATGTACAGTTATTATTTAAAGGCATAAAATGAACCTTAAACAAAGTAAACTGTGGCTGTAGTTTTCTTTCTTTTTATCAAAAGAATTTTAGTTCCATGTAAATGAATTAATTCAGGGAAAAAACACTGAAACAAAGATTAAAATCTCTGTGTGGTATTTCACAGGTGAAACAGAAAACAAGAACAACATTTAATAGCTTTCCTGGCTGCTTGCAGCGTATTTAACAGAAAATCACTCGGTGTGAAAGCAAAAAAGAGAAGGAAAAAAATGTGTTGTTGTTGGATTTTTCTTTTTCTTTACCTTGGTATTGAAGAAAATGAGAAGAGAAATCTGTTTCATGTCTCTTTATGTGCTTTTCATACAACTTAACTAGATTATTAGAAATGTTCAGTAATAATCTGTAGATGAAAGGAGCGTTAACTCTTGAGTCTTTATTATGATTAAGGCTTGAAGTGATTTGAAAATTGTATGTGGAACATGATCTATTACATTTTATGGCAAATAGGAGCTCATATATTTAGGCTACAGCTAAAGAGTAACATCTGCCTATGTCTTGAAGAACTAATTGCTAGCAAAGGAGAAATGAATATGTTTGTGACTTTTGTGGTAAACTCATCAGTAAAGGGAATAAGGTCCTGATGTGGAAAATTGGAAAGTCAGTTGTTCTGCAGAAACAAACCATTCTTCTGTGAGGAGTAATGGAAGAGATATTTTTCTTTTTATATCCTGAGACAAAAGGCAAGCTCAGGACTATATGATTTTAAGTTGAACTTTTAAACCCATAATCGATAAGTTGGTTTCCATACTTGTTTTAGTAATACTGCCAACAGCAAAGGTGCTTTGGCAACAAACCTGCTCCTGTTGAAGTCAAAGGTAAAATTCTTTAACCTGTAGTATACCAGTATATCTTGGTACTTGTGAATTCCAGAAATGAGCCAAACCCTCAGATTTAAAAGCGGCATGTGAACTTCCCTAAATTCAGGCTTAACTTGTTACTAGGCTTTAGGTTATGCTTGCTGGGGAGCCAGACTGATGCCATTTGAAAATTTCAGATCTGGATCCAGTTTTTGATTTAACACACTCTCAACACTTCAACTTGTTCAGTTCCAAGATTTTAGTTCAAGTCTTCTATTCTCAGTTTTATAATGTTGTACATGCAATTGTTTGAAGTCTATAAAATGATTAATGTGCATGCAACTCTATGAAAACATTCTTTGGTGTTTCTCCAATTTGTGGTTTCATACATGAGAATAAGAAGCAAAGAAGAAATATTATCCTTTGCTTGCACTGCAGCAAGTACCACTAGTCTTGTAAATACACTGCAAAAATTACTCAGGTCTATTTGAATCACTGTTTGTGGAGCTTGGCTTTGTTTTACTAAAGCAGCTGTTGGAATCCTATGTCTTTAAATAAATAATTCATTTGTATGAGGAAAGAAAACCTGAGTGATTTCTTCAAGTGATGTAAGTTGCTATTGGGAGTATTGCTGGGAGTGTGCAGGTTTATTACCCAGAGCCTTTTCATGAGGCTTTGATAACACAAGTGCTTATTCCTAGTGTTTAGATTGCTCAGAAAAGGATGTTTAGGTGTAAGAAGAAATCATGGTTAACAGACAGGTAAGCAAATCATATACACAGTGCATTCACCAATATATGCATAATAAACACAATCCATAGGCATTCTGGAAAATAGTGGTTTAGAAAAGACTACAAACCCAAGTGACAACTATTTTCTTCATGAGACCATTTTTGGTAAAAGTTCCTAAAATGCAGGATACAATCCCACTGTGTAGAAGGTGATGCTCTTCAGATAGACGACTTCAGTAAGACTGATACTGAAATAATATGTGCCATTCTGGTATTCATAATGAAACCAGGCTGTAGACAAATTAGAAAATGTCGTTGACTACAGAATAATTTGAATTCAAGGTCCAAACCAAAAATGTCCACTCACTGGTTAAGTTCTTTAGACCTTCTGCTACACACACTCCTGTAAGATGATTGTAGCAGCCTCTTCAGTGCTTAAGGTTTTTTAATACACAAGTTCTGTTGATCATTTAGTCTGACATTTGTTCTTGTACAGATATATGAGAATGGTCTTTCCAGCTGCTTCTTCTACAGTCTGCAAGAATTTTTCATTCCCCTCCTGTTCTGAACCTCAGCCCAGAAAGTCCTTATGTAATTCCTGATCTCACTTGGATGGATGCAGAAAAGTTGTTTGACAACTCACTGCCAGTTCCCAAAGCCATGGCATTTCCCTAGCCCTGCCAATACACCCCAGAGACGGTGATTGTGTGCACAGGTCAGAAAAGGGTCTATTAGGAGTGGAGAAGTATGGTATCAATCATATCAATCATACCATATAATATGATGTCATATATATCAATCATATCATATCATGCCACATCATGGGGTATGTGTTACAAGGTTTGTGTTAGAAGGGACCTGAAAGATCATTTGGTTCCAACACCCTGCCATGGGCCTTGATTTCCAGGCTGAAGCTGGATTTTGCATTCTAGCCTACAAAAAAAAATACTGGACTTTGTCATATAAGCACATGTTGAGCAGGAGGTGAACTGTGTGGATGGAAAAAAGATTTCCCAGTCTGTACAAAAAGCGGTGCAACACTCAGATGGAGAACATGGAGAAGGTGCAAGCTTATAAGGAGGTCCTCCTAAGCAAACAGTAGTCAAAGTTATAGATGAGTCTGCAAAAAAAGTAAATCACCATGGACTGACATTTTTATCTGCAGCCAGTGTAAATCCTGGACCATACCCAGGTAAGACTGCCTGGAGCCAAAGATATTTCCAAACCTCCAATACAGTCAGCAATTCCTGATCCCACTCTGCTCAAACTCCTCTTTCCACAAAAGAAAGAGCAAATCAATACCTAGTTAGTTTATGCATTTATGCACAAATCTCTAATGTCAGACAATAGACACACTTTTGGCAATGCATTAACATTGACATGGACTCCACTAAAATATTAGTGAAGTGCTAGAGGTATTGAGGACATTCAAATTGCAAAAATCTGACTATAAAAAAAATCAATAATTTTAAGTGGACTCCAAATATTAGCACAATGTAGCAAGTGGAACAGACTTTTTGGCAGAGCCTGTAGTGATAGGAGAAGGAGTAATGGGTTTAAAGTAAAAGAGGTTCAATTTAGATTAGATATAAGGAAGAAATATTTTTACAATGAGCATGGTGAGGCACTGGTACCAGTTGTCCAGAGAGGTGGTGGGTGACCCATCCAGGCAAACATTCAAAATCAGGCTGGATGAGGCTCTGAGCAACCTGATCTAATGGAAAATGTCCCTCCTTTTTGCAGGGTGGGGGAAATAGGTGACTTTTAAAAGTCCCTTCCAACCCAATGTATTCCCATAACAAGTCACTTAAGCCTGTATTTCCTTCAGCACATCTCTCCTGTGCCTAAGTGATGGATAGCTTTTTGTTCTGTGTGCTCTGTGCTCTGGGTTTAACCCACTATTGGTAGGTTATTAGTTTGAGCAACTTAGTTGGAAAGTGTAATTTTAACTTTCTGTTCGATGTGTGTCATGTCTCTTCCTTAACAGAAGTTATAAATCTGGATTAAAATCCTGTTGGATGCACTCTCTGGGTACCATTCTGGACTTACATTACTGGAAAGGAGAATAATACTCAATGTTAAGCTACTGGGAGGACAACAGATCTTCATTTGGTGTAAACAAAATTCTGGCAAAATATGTGAGAAATACCCCACATTCTGTGCCCCCTCTACCATTTCATCCCTCCCTTCCCACCCAGAAATTCAACTCCCTGGTTGGAAATTTCCATTCTCCCCAAGTGTCTGCCCTGCAGGGTTGCACTGGTTTGAAGCATATCTAACACAGCAATTGAGAGGTTTGTTGGGTTCACACGCACCAGAGAGAGTAATTTTACTTTCATACTTGATGTTCTCGTGCACATCTGACCAGAGTAACCGAGTGCACAGGTTGTAATCTTTCCAAAAGCAGTAGGTTGATATCAAAGACTTTGCAGTGAAGCAAGGAATTGTGGCAGTACTTCAAGGAACAGGTTTGCAATTAACTGTTAAATACTGATTGAAGGAATGCCCCGCTTGGCTGCTGCAGGCTTTCCTTGCACGCCAGCAATGACTGAATCTAAAGCACAGAACATGGCAAGATGATAACCTGTTAGCAGGGGGAGGAAAACAGGGTAGAATTATTGAGCAGTTGATAACATGCAGGCTGCTTAATGGTTTCAGAATATTGTACAAAAATAACAAATCAGCTCCTCTGAATTGCAATTGTGTTGACAAAAAAAAAAAAAATGAAAGGGGAAGGAAAATAACCAACTCGTATTGTGTGCATGTGAGAGTTCTTTTGAAAAGCAAAGCAAGCTACAAACTGCTCAGCCTACAAGCTCATTCAGCCATTGAAGGATATTGCAGATGACAGTGCACGTAACTTGGAAAACAAAAGAAAACAAAAGACAACAACACACCTAGCTGCCAAAAAAAACCAAGCCCCAACCCCAGCTCCCAAAGCCTGAGGTTACTTTTATATTTTGCAGTGTAGCCTGGGTCTAGTGCACTCAGTGGTTCTAGTTCTAGGAGAAGGCAAATGGACAAAATATTTTTATACTGTTTTCTGTCCCATTCTTTAATTATTATGTTTTCCTGAGGGTCTCAGAGCCTCACAGTGTGAGCAACTATTACATTTGTCTGGAAAGGAAACCTTTGGATTTGCCCAGAGAGGTTGTGGAATCTCCTTCTCTGGAGATATTCAACAGCCATCAAGACATAATTCTGAGTAACATCTCTACGGCAGCACTCCTGCTTGAACAGGGAATTTGAAGTAGATGACCTCCAGTGGTCCCTTCAAACCTTACCAATTCTGTGATTCTGTGTGATTAAGAATCACAGAGGAATAGGTGCTGAAATAAGAATGGGCTAAGGATTTGTAAAGGATCTTCATAACCAATCAGCATCAGCAGAATTTGCAAGGAGTTGCTCAACATATGTCAAGTTCTGGCACCAAGTTTTTATGTCAGTTGCTTAAGCAAATATTTTTCCTGTGCAGTTCATGATTTGGCATGAACCTGAAGATCAGGACAGAAAAAATAGGAAAGTTTGTAGTGAAAAGGTTTGGTGATTTCTCTACTTTCAGAACCTGGAAATAATACAGACAAAGCAGGGTCATAGCTGGCCCTGCTCCCTACTTCAACCAGGATGTTAGACTAGATCATTGCCAGTTGAATTATCCTATAACCATACAAAATGTTCATAATACATCTGTCTTGTTTTGCCACTGGCTGAGATAATGACCCAAGCCTCACCTGAAATATAAGGTACAATTTGAACCATATCCTTCAAAAAGCAAAGACCACTGCTTTGACATTCATACCCCAGGAATTTTTCTGACATTATTTCAGGAAAGTCTGCTTTGAGGCAGGAATCACCCAAAGTTATAACTGACTGACAGGTTTTGTGTAATTTTTACTACAGACAGTCTGCCAGTGCAGTGTTTTGCAATGATCAGGGTTTGATCTCTCATTTTCATCCCATTTTTGTGCCTCTTCCAACCCCAAGATTTCAACCCAAGCAGTATGTGCCAATGACAGTAAGAAGCACCAAACTCAACATGTCTATTCAAAACCAGCCATTTCCTGCATAACTAAATGTCAATAAATGCTGCTATTTGGAATAAGAGCCTATGGAAAAAAAAAAAACAAGTTTCTAAGTGAAAGACTCAGTTTAGATTGTACCTTGTACCCTTGATTTTTGTCGAAATAATTGTGTTGCAAATGAGTTTTCAGTAAGTTTTGCTTGAAACCTTTGACTTTGTTTTATTGACATCAGAATAAGTGTTGAAGGGAATATTTACCATATACCTCAATATAAAATGTTCTTCTAGCTTTAGAGAGCTTTATTTTGCTTAACCAGAGAAGACAACCAATGCAAGCCAGGGAATTAATTGTAAATTGCTAACGGCTACATTCAAGTTGAATTTGAGGGGAGGGTTTGGACTGCACCTCTTCTGTCTATCAGATCAGATGCCCAACTGCTCTTAAAGGTCCAAACTTTAAAACTACTTTACATCCTTTAACGGAAAAATACAAATATCCCATGTGGAGCTAAGGTCTGCTCATGAAGGAAATGATTAGCACAAAGCTTTCATTTTAATTTTGTATCAAGAAGCTCTACAGGATTAGCTCCTCTCCTGTGCAAATAGGAATAGCAACCTGGCACTGGTTAGAACAGCCCTTGGGCTACCCTGTCAAAACATGGGAAAACGAAAGAAGGAAGAAGGTGGAGGAAGAAAACCCAGGGATAGTATGGAGAGAGAACCTATGGGCCAAAAAAGTGAAAAGAGATATTTAATATGACACCATTGTCCTTCTCCATTTGATTGAAGTGACCATGTTTTGGGTCATGAACCAAAATAATTTTGCCAGGTTTTCTGTGTGCAAATGTACATGTAGAAGAAGTTTTATGATTTAGAGTAAGTTTTATTTCCTGAATTCTTTATATTTATTTATTTTTAAAAAAACTGTTGGTATTACCATCAAAAAAAAACCCAAACCAAACACAACTCCTGGTAGATTTCTGTGAAAGATATGATAGTAAATGAACTCATATTTTCTTGTTACAAACTACTTGTCTACAGCATTTTCCCTTTCAAAATTGTATCTTTCCCTCCTTAGTTAACCCTGGAGGAATTGATTCTTCAATCTTTTTTTACATGGGAGTAAAATACGGCAGCGACCAACTCTTAAATCTTGGGTGAACTGCATGTGTGGAGCAGTCTTATAAACACAGCCCAAGCTGTGAGCCTTAAAATTTGTCCCTGAACACTGCTGAAAATGCAGCTTTTCAAGCAGTGACTTGTCTAAAGGCTGGTGAACAAGAAAGATGAAGTGGTCTGGCTGCTGGATCCCATGGTCTCATCTCCTGCTCATGTGCAGCCTCAGCAGGGATGTGCCAGGAGCATTCCCAACCTGGAGTAAAACCTTCATGTGGGGGATGCTGAGAGGCACTTGACCTTCTCCTTCCTTGTGCCAGCAGTTCCATCTTTGCTTATCAGATCACAAAAACCATGACATGTTTTACTAAATCTCTGTTAACTTTTCCAAAGGATCTTTTACAAGCAAGGAAAATTTAGATTGGAGGTTAGGAACAATTTCTTCACTGAAAGGGGGGTCAAGCACTGGAATAGGCTGATCAGGGAAGTGTTGGAATCACCATCCCTTGAAGTGTTCATGAAACATCAGGGTGTTGTGCTTAGGAACACGGTTTAGTTGTGAACTTGGCAGTGCTGAGTTAATGATTGGATTGATGATTATTGAGATTTTTTCCAAGCTAAACAATTCTGTGATTCTCTTTTTCTATGAAGCCATCATGGCCATGGAACCAATTGTTAGCAGAGCTGAATATGTAGCTGAATTGACATAAGACTATCAGATTAAAAACCATATTTATCTTTTTCTCTACACACATGCACACAGACATTCATGGCCAAAAATAATTAATGCTACGAATTTCTCTGACCAACTTTCTTTAACTATTTAGCTACAAGGTTGTTCAAGGGCTAAAGCCAAGAAATTCCTACCTAAATGTCGGTGCAACATGTCTGCATTTCATAGAGTCTGAGAAGGGTTTTGTCAACACTTAGCCTGAGATAAATGAGAGGTTGGAGTTTTAGATCATGTTCCCAATCACTTGCTAACTGCAGCCAGTCACTGAATTGTCATGTCCTGGAGATTGCTTTCACATTCTTGTGAATTAGTGTAGCATGTGTCAGCATTCCCAAAGAGCCTTTCAGGCTGTTACGAGCTCTGTCCTCCTCTGAGCAGGAGTTCAGCAGATGCAATTCCACTTCTTTGGGGAAGAGAGTCATCAATCATAATCATGCCTTAGTCTCTCACCAGCAGAAGGGGTATCTTGACTAGACTTCCTAAAAGAAAATGAGAAAATACATCTGAAGACTAGAAATTACATCAGACTACAAAGTCTGATCTCTTCTTGAATCCAATTTTTCCTCAGTTCAGAGGTACATGGGTTGATTGTCTTGGGTCATTGCAAATAGTTCTATTAAATAAGGTCCTGCAAAATGTGAAGGGTGAGATGCACCAAGGCTTAAATATCAGTGGTGTTCACATCCACACATGAGCCAGTCTCCCTCAGCTGCCTTTATTGTCAAGCTGAGAAAATAAAGGAAGCATTTGGGCATAATTTTTCACATCCAAAAGTATCTGCAAAAATAAACCACTTATCTCCATTGTTTGTCAATGGAGTTGGAGGAAACTGGCCCAGATGCAGAAGTCTACATTAAAGATGCCCAAGGTAGTTATATATATACCACCTTATGCAAGGAAAAAGTCCCCTCCCTTCCTGAAGTCATTCAAGTTATTGTGTGCATCACTCGTTGTGAGAAAATAACTTCCTATCTTGTGGAAGAAGTGTGATTAGACTGTGCAGAGAGGTGGAGAGGGAAAAAACTGAAGTGTTAGAGAAAGGAACTGAAATAAAGCATAAACCAGGAAGAACCTAAATTTCCAGCATCATAATTATAACACTCTGAGAAATAATTGGGACTCCTAGTAGTTGCTTTATACGTACTGGAATGTTTTTGTCCTCAAGCAAATGATCACCAGTGCGAAATGTCATAGGTGATATTGGAAAGAGACTTTGGAACAGGACCCAGCCTGTTTCTCCCAGGTGAATTTCACGAGCCCTGCACTAAGATCACTACTTTTTTTCTTCAGCTTGACCTCACTGTTACAGGTGTTGCCCAACATCAGGAAGAAGGGCAGAGTATTCCTGTGCCAAATATCTTCTGGCCTGAATACTACAGACAAGTTTTCTGGGAGATGGAAGTAGCAACAAGCTAAATTAGGAAATGAACACTTAAGTTTTCCAGTGCTTAGACAAGTGATGTAGCCTAAAGGTTGTGGTATAAATGCCAAGGTGACTCTGCCAGTCCCACAGCAGTAGTCAGCAGTGCTTCTTCCAGGGCTTTTGAGCCTGTTGCTTCATGTCAGGAATGCTCTGATGATGCTGGAGTCTGGCCTCTCCATGAGACCCAGGCAAAGGAGCAACTCCTCATAGACTCTGAAGTTGTCTAGACACCAGCCAGGGTGGTTCCACCCTGCCTTGCCAGGAGAAAAGAAGTTCTGTGCACGTGCAGCCTTATGCGCCTGGACAACTCAAACCAAAATAAGTGATGTGAGGCTGAGTGACTCCTCATGTTAGGGAGATTTTAGGATGGCAGTCTGGCATTTGGAAATACAAATTCCTTTCGTTCTGTCTGCCCGAATGACTGAATGCAGATGCACACCAGTCTCCACACTGCTGTAGGAAACTGAACAGTCTCTGATCTCACTGGGAACAAACTTACTTCAACACTGAGTGATTTTGAAAAACCCAAGCCCCTGTGGTCAGCCAAGGATTATAGGGGTTTTTTACCCACTCTTGTAGCAGAACCAATGATAAATGAGATGATCTATCAGGAAACTGGAAGATGCCCCATCTTTGAAAATGGACAGGAAATTGCACAGGAACAACACCAATGGACTTCAATCCAAACACTAGAGACACACATGAGTAACATTCATGTTTGTGAAGCCTCAGTGTCCTCTGCAACTACTCATGAGCAAAGTCTGGAGCTGTTCCTATGGTGGAGCATCAGCTGTAGATTGCAACAGCCCTTGGAGCAGCAACAACCCTTTCTATGACATTTTTTAGAATCATGGAATCACTAAGGTTGGAAAAGCTCTCTAAGGGCATCAGGTCCAACCATTAACCCAACAATGACAAATCCACCACTAAACCATGTCTCTAAGCATAACAGCTATACAGTTTCTTTGAACATTTCCAGGGATGGTGACTTTACTTCTGTCCTGAGCAGCCTGTTCCAATGCCTGGCTACGCTTTCAGTGAAGTGATTTTGCCTAATATCCAATCTCTAAACCTGGTGCGACCTGAGGCTTTTTCCTCTTGTACTCCTCTTGTAGGGAGTGGGCCCTGCTGCTTTTTGAAGTGTATGTGGACTTTTTGGGAGGCAGAAAGAGAAAAAATATCTGCAGAGGGGTTTTGCAGGGGTTGGGGTGGGTGCCAGCTGTCAACAAAACCACTTAAGGTCATGTTGGCCACTTAAAAAAGACATGTTTCACCTTCACCTTAGAACAATCTCAACCCAACTTCCCAATGAAGAGAAGAAATCCTTATTCCAACATCACAGTGCCATAAAGGAGTAAATTCAGGGTAAGTGCAATTTGTCAACCTCTAGGTTGAAAGTTCAATTTTATTTCTGGCACACACTAAGTTGCCTGATTTTTTTATTTCCACGTATTTCTAGGTGCAGTGTAAGGCTCTGTGACTAAGATCCAAACCTGACAGACTGTGAACAAGACCATGAGTGTCAGGAGAGAGAAGAAAAACTCACAGCAGCTGCAAGGAGAGAGCTGGGGTCTAAGACCTGTCGGGCTTAGATATAAAAGCAAGAAGCATGGTTTCTGAGCAAAATCAATTTCATCCAATAGAGAGAAAAACTTAAGCTCTAAAGAAATGAGGCTCACATTTTTAAGGTTTGGAAAGGACTTTTTAATGCACTGCTGGGTAAGCTGTGCCCTTTGAAATACCTGCTTGGCAACTGGGAAGAGAAGGCTAAACCTAGACACAAGGGACATCAGAGTTTGTTACTATCTCTGTACTGTTGCTTCAGAATCTTTCACAGAAGCAGAAAGAACTTTTAAAGGGCAGTAACTGAGGAAATCTGTTTCAGAGTGGGCTCCTCCTTCCACAGGTCCACAGGTCCCTGCCAGGGCCCTGCTCCAGCACGTTTCCCACAGGATCACAGCCTCCTTTGGGCACCCTCTTGCTCTGCTGTGGGGCTCTTCCATGGGCTGCAGGTGGATCTCTGAATCCCCTGAATACCCACAGCTGCCTCACTGTGGGCTGCACCAGGGGCTGCAAGGGAGTCTCAGCTTCAGCACCTGCAGCACCTCCTGCCCTTCCTTTTCCACTCACCTCGGTGTCTGCAGAGCTGTTCCTCTCATGAATTCTCACCTCTGGCCTCAATTACATCTGTACAATAACTTTTTTATTCCTGTTTAGATATACTATTACAGTGGCGTTACCAGCATTTCTGACTGGCCCAGCCTTGGCAAGCCCAGCCTTGGATCTGTCTGGAATTGCCTCTCCTGGACATGGAGGAAATTCCAGCAGCTTCTCACAGAAGCCACCCTTGTAGCCCCCCACTATAAAAACCTGGCCAGGCAAACCCAGTAAGGACTGGTTGTCCATGTTGCCACGAAGGATTTCACTCTCCTCAGCCCAAAGAGATAAACCATGGCCTTCCCTTCTCAGCAGATTGCCTAAATCTCAACAGAACAGCAAAAGAGTCAGGCTGATATTGTTGCTACTCAGGAGGGATGTTGCTGCTCCACTTCTCTGTCAGCACTTAGCCATGCTTGAAGTGAAACATCTAGTCCCAAATTGTCATTTCCCTGAAGGCCACAATGCATGTGTGGAATTAACTATATAATTAGATTATCCACCATGATGGCCCTGGCAGGATGAAATATTTTGAGCATAAGTAAAACAGCTGTATTATGAGTTAAGAGTAAGGTAACATTTTACAGACTTTTACGCTACAACAAAGAAAGATAAGTGTGACATGAAAGTAAAAGTCTTTTATCTGTGTATGTCTTTGAAAACTCAGTCTACACAGACTCAAAGCATCTGTTAATCAGATTATGGGCCATATCCTGCTCCCAAAACAGTTAATAGCAACGCTGTCATTGATTTCCTCAGGACAGAAACATGCCCTAAAGGAGCACTCTACTTCTTCATAGGCCTACTTGTTGGAGAAACATTTGTGCTGTTCAGAAAGGCAAAGCAATTTCCTGGAAGCAGAAACTCCTACCTGCACTTGTAACAACTCAGGCTATTTTAGGAACTGAAAAATTCCACCCAGCATTAGGATTACATTTTCAAAAATGTTTCCTTCATGTTTCTCATGCTGCTTTATGCCACCCATGAAGGAGGGGGAGCTGCTTTTTTGATTCACAAGAGTCACGCTCTCTGTGGATCTTTTTTCCCCTGACAGAGCTTCTCTTTCCCAAACTCTCATATTCATTGCTGGTCCTGAAACCCTCGTTAGATGCATAGGGGGAGGTGAAACATTTCTACACTGTCCATAGAGGTGATTTGCACTGGAAATAGCTGTCCATATCAGACTGCAGGATCAGAGCTGATGTTCATGATGTTATGGCATTCTGATGGTGTTAAATGCTTTTACTGCTTTTGTTCCCACAGCTATTTCTTCAAGGTCATCCTTCATTTTAGCGCTTCTGATTTAGTTCCCTTTACATTCCTTCCTATTATATTCAAATCTTCCCCTTCCTTGTACAGCGATGAAAAAGAGGCAGTTGCTGCCTATATGTAAATTGCACAGTTTAAATTACTTTTAAGGTTTTGACCATTAAGTAACAGCAGCATAACATCCATCACCTTCATGCAGAAAAACCTAAAAGTAGAGACTTGGACATTTCTTTGTAGAATGTATGATTTGGGGCTCCTCCATTACTTGATGTTGCTGCTAAGCCATTGCAAAAGGGAATGATCTGTGTTTTAGTCCCCAGAATCAGATAATTGGATGCTTTTGAGACACCTCACCGGTGTGGACACCGAAAATCAAGAGAGATGTTGGAAACTCCTGGTCACAGTGGCTAGCTGTCTGTGACCTATTCCCTTGGGGGGTAAGTTTGTGGTGGTACAAAGAGTGCTGCGCTGTCTTGGAATGTGAATTACCTTCCAGCCTAGGGAAAAAAACAGCTTGGTCAGCTGCTGCTTGGAGCACTGCCCATTCTCCTGCCCACTGTGACACTTCTCCATTCCACTTGCACTAGGATCTTCGCAGACACAGATTTGGACTGCCTCAAAAATATGTCAGTAACTAATTTTAAATCTATTAATTCCCACAGCTCGACAGCAGCAAACAAGTTTTCAAGGGCTTCCTGAGTACAAAATCTGGACCAAAATCTCTAGTTATAAAATTTCATCAGCAGGAAGTACCTTTTGCAGACCTCACTGCTACTGAGATAGAAACCACAGATTCTGCTTCTGTTGATAAACCCCCTACATTAAAGACTTCAACCTTCAACAATTTTCAATTCCAAGCAAAAACTCTGACAATTTTATTTCCCATGTGCTTCTCATTTTCCAGGAGAAATGCAATGTCCTCTCCGACTGCATATCAGTTTAACTCAGCCCACAGCAGCAGCGAAAATTTTTGGAAGCTCATTTTCCAGAATTTTTGTTGCTTTACACTGTCTGGAAAAAACTTCTTCCCCTGCATCTGTCCTGGAACTGCATCTACGTTTAGTCCTCTACAGTGTTAATTCACAATCAAGTAGAAGATTTTAACAAACTACCTTCTGTCTGCTCCGTTTTCATGCCAGCAGCTCATTTTTATTTCCACTTGTGTTCAGAGTCTCTGCACTAACATAAATGGGAACCACAATGGTTTGCTAATGAAATTGGGCTATTTTCTGTTACTGTCTCCTACAGATCCTGGCCCAAGTATACTTTTATTTATTATATTTTTATAGTGCCTCTATTCCCCTACTGCTTAAACACGTGAGAACTTTTTGGGACTGCATTAAGCTATTTGACTTATATATGCAACATAAAAATTCTGTATGTGTTTTATGAAGACCTGCCACAAAATAGGATTTGGGCAGTTGCCTTCCCTAAAATATTATGAAACACTAAATTTTTGTTTTGAATTCTACTGTTTCTAAACCCGAAGATGATTGACTTCTCATTGTCCCATCCAGTCATGACCCCAAGTCAGTCCTTGCTTGACAAAGCAGAGGGAGCATCCCCACTGTTGGTGCAGTGGAAGATGAATAAGGGCAAATAATATTTACCTAGGATTTAGGATTTAGGAAACAGAGTTTATTCACTTCCCACTGCCTGGCCTAAAATCGCAGTGGGATGAGCATGTTCCCTTTCACCAACTAAGTAGAAAAGTCAAACTTCACTGCTGTGTAGTGCTTAGACCACTTCTAAATGTGTGCTTGGTTGCTGCTGAGGCACAATCCAACCTTTCATTTCCCTGAGAAAGGTATTAATCATAGAATCATAGAAGCCCAGAATGGTTTGGGTTGGAAGGGACCTTAAAGATATCTCATTCCTACCCCCATGCCATGGGCAGGGACACCTTCCACCAGACCAGGCATCTCAAAGTCCCGTCCAAACTGGCCTTTCATGCTCCAGGTATGGAGCAGCCACAGTTCCTCTGGAAAACTTGTTCCAGTGCCTCATCACCCTCACAATAAAGATTTTCTTCCTAGTATCTAATCTAAATCTCTCCTTTATCTCTGCAGAGTGCTCTGTACTCTCCATATAAACATGTTTAAAAAATGATCTGCCATTCTTTTGTGAAGAAAGCCTGAAGGAAAATTCCCACTTTAATGATTAAGAGCTCAGTTGGATGGAAGAGACCTGCATCTCAGCTCCTGGGCTGGAGACTGTTTTCTGCATATTGTCTACTGACTGTTCCATAGGGAATATGCACTGGCTTCTAGGCTGCTTTCTGATCATAGGCAACCTGTGTAATTACTGGGCTCTTAAATCATATCCTTGTGTTGTTGCTCAATGAATCTTATGGGCTTTTGTTGGGGTTTTGCTTGTTTGTTTGTTTGATTTTTTTTTTTCTGCGGGTACAATTTCCAAAGAAAGATACATCAGCATCTCCCCATCACTCAGTCCACCAGCAATTAGCCCTTAGGTTTCCAAGTAAAGTCTTTTTTTCCATGATGTGTGCATGGATACACAGGTGGGAACAGTGAATCTGGTCTCCTATGTCCAGGACAAGTGGTCTGACAAGAATCTGCTCTGTGGGAGGCAAATGAGGGGTTTCCTTCCTGTTCTCTTTTCAATACTTTTCCTTACTTTCTTTTTAGTGTCCAAGTTGGGAATCTTTAAAACATGAGGGTATCTCTTCATAAACAGAAGCAAAAGGGTTGTGTCTCACCATAGCAGTTGCAGTCTGAAATGCTGCACAGCCAGTGTCTCAGTACTTTTGTGCATCTACATCTTGCAAAATATTTTTTATAATGATTGGGCTTGTGGAAATGGTATAAAACTGCCTTCTTAAAACTATGACTAGCTTTTGAAACCTTAAAGTTCTTCTTTCACAAGATTTTTTGATGCTTCGTCTTAGGGTGGTGATGAATCTGATTTTTTTTCAGTAGCTCGGTTGCTAAACTTAACAAAAGGAGTGGAAATTTTTCTTTCTTTCCTGTGGATACTGAAAGTTTTGAATTCCTTTCATGAATGCATGAATGTACCTACAAACAGAAATGTCCAAGGGAGGAATAAGAGAAGGTGATTTATTGGAGTAGGCAGGTTTTATATCTAACTGTATTTTTTTTATTATTGATGTACTTTAGGAAATCTGCCCTTCTTTGACTCCTTCCACTGTCAGTCAAGCAAGACTTTTCCCAGGGGTGTTTCTGAGATGCCTTTTCCTTTGCATGTTTCCAGTCACATCTTTGTAGTGTCAGGGTGCCTCTCCCACCCATAACCCTTGGTGCACTTGAGCTGGGCTGTAGGGAGGGTTAAAGGGGCCATATTGCCATCTGTGGGCATCTGAGACCCTAAAAAACCCAATTTTCCTATTTTCTCATGCAACCCATTGAGCAGAGAGGATGGCAATGTGGGTTTTCATCTTTCTTCTGTTTGCTCAGGCATACGTGTTTTTCCCTATTTCTGCAAATAAAAGGGTTAAGTTAAAGAAGAGCCCCAGAAAGGAACCAGGGATGTAATTCTGACGACTTTTGTGGTCAGTTGTGCACTGGCACCAGAGGGAGTTGGCTCTGGAGCTGAGTTTTTTTGGGTGTTCTCACATTTGGGTTGTGATATGAGTTGAGGTAGATGCGGATGTTAATGTTGCTATAACTGGTGATAATCTTGGTTTTAAGAGATTTACTTGATAACAAATGGGTGTCTTCGAGTAACCTTAGAGCAAGCTTTGGATTAGGTGTCTTTAATATTATATTTGCTGCTATCTCTGATGCAGTTCTATTAAAGAAATACAGACTTGTATGTCCAGAACAACAAATTCACAAATAGTGGTTACATGATGGGATTTGGACTGATTGGTCTCTGGCTTCGTCTCTGGATGCTGGTTGGCAAACACAGTCCAAAATTTTATCTTTTGGTCTGGTGTAGAAACACATTATATCAGCAGAAGCTGGAAGAATATATTTGGCCTGAAAGGTTTAATAGCTTGTGTTAGTGAGTTTGTATTGCTTTCATTATTTGCATTGCTGTACATGCAGGAAAGTCCACCTTGGGGTCACAGACTTCTTGCTTTATATATTGTAGTTGGGTTTATATTCTCTCACTTTAGTTGCCCAAACATAAGACATCAAAGCTCACTTTATAGTTTATGAAGAGAGGTAGGTCTGAAGCTTCAAAAGAAAATTGGTGCTGCCTGTTTTAGGATAAGATAAATGGTCCTGCTGATGTCCCACTTCTTTTCTCTGATGGACCAGAGGATTTAAATCATCTCAGTGAGAAGGCCACAGCTAACCTAACTTCTCAATTCCTTTTGCAGCCCAGGGAGAACACAATTATTTTTGGCATGATTCATCCCATCTATTTGAGACACCTGTTTCAGACTAGCTCAGGTAGAGACACTGGCTTTAGACTTTGACATTCTTAACTGACTAACTTTTTTCCAGTTGAAGATAGGAGAACTCAACCTGATCTTCTATGTAAATACAAAGATGACAAAGATACACCTAATCTGAGAATGAAGACAATGCAACGTCAGCCCAAGTGAGGATCATTTGCCAGAACAGCCCGAGCACATGCTGAAAAATATGATTAAGTCTTTTGGTTAATAAGATCAATTGGCTTGCTACATTTTTATTATGTCAAAACCTTTCTGGGAAAACAATAGAAGTGAATTTTTGCAAATTAATTTTGAAGTGGTAATAATATAGTTAGTGTCTTATTACCACACAGAAATTAATTTTAAGGCAAGTACATAAAATACATCGCACATTTTTATTGTCAGAGCACCTTCTAATCATAAATCCAGCTTCCTTCTAGACTACCTGGTAAAACCAGGAAGATATTCCTTTCTGGTGAGATTGACTGATAAGACCTGGAGCAATCAAAATTAAATATTCCTTATTATCTTGGTACAATAATTGGGTTTTTAAATTTCTCTTCCATTTTACCAATTAAAAAACAATGTGGGGTTTTTTGTTTGTTTGTTTGTTTGTTTTTGTGTTTTGGTTTAATTATTGTTTTATTTTCTCTGTGTGTGTGAAAAATTTTTAACTGCAAAAATATGTTTCCTCCAAGCTAAACTTTTCTCATGTGGAAACCACTGTACAAGCCCTTTGACATCTCTCTACCTGGGATATATCTGCTCCTGACTGTACAAGATACTTTTTGACACAAAAGCTTGTATTTCAACACCACTGATAGAGTTTTTCAGCACCAGACCCTTTTTCTGATCAAGGAAATCATTTACACAGTTTTAGGGAGGCATATCAGCTCCAGTAATAGTGCTGGGTTTTTGGAACAAATCCAGCACTTTTCTCCAAGTACTTGAACATGCACTCACTTCTCTTTCGTTTCCTGTAATTCTGCTTGTAGATGGGGCCTCTTCCCTCCCTTTTGAATGCAGGAATGAAAGCATTGCTCCCCTATGCAAATGAACAGGAAAACTTGCTTCAGAGTAATATGTGTAAATATAACTAGTCCGTTTGCATCTATACAGCCATATAGCCAAATCATATTTTTATTTTTTTTAACCCTAATGTGATGACTAGAACAGCTTCCTATTTGTTTTCTCAAGTAGTTGTAATTTACCTCCTTCGGCTGTAACAACCACTCATCACCCTTTAAATTGGTAATAGAAAAGGGTGTTGCTTTGCTGTGTACCTGAAGAACTAAGGAACTATTGCCTTAAAAAAGCACACAGAAGCAAAATCTGTAACATCCCTTTTAACACTCTTGTCCTTTGGCCCAGATCAGTAAACACAAATTAAGGATTTTATCTTACAACAAGGAAATTGCATAAATATACAATGACAATGGTCATCTGAGGTTAGACCCTTTAAGGTCTTCTCTTATTTTCATATCTCTGCGTTGTTTTTCCTCTACACGTGTGTTCATTGGAAGGTTTTAGTGAAGCTTTGCTTTGGCAGAGGTCCCCAGAATAATCTGTCAATAGAAAAATTAGTCTCATGTTACCTTCAAAAAGATAAGAGTGTTACCTCACTTCAGAATTGGAGATATCAAAGTATGGAAATGTCAAGTGACTTATCAGGTTGCCTAACAGGAATTTTATAGATTTGTGAAGGATTTTGGAAGACTAGACTTTCATGTCAGCTCTTTGTCCTTGGAGATTTAAGATGATCTTTTGGGTTACTGAAACTCATATTTGAATGGCACAGTTCTCTGTATCTATTTAAGATCTGCAGAACACAAAGCCAATATGTAAAGCATGGTCTTGGCCTTATGAAAAGAACACAACAAAGCAAACACAGGGTGACATGGCAGAATTAATATCCAAGGCCATGTGCAGAGTGTTAAACAGTGTCACTGCAGCTATAACTGGGATAAGAATGACATTATAGGGACATCAAGCAATAATGCTGTTTGACTTTGGGTGGGGGAATTGCAAGACGGAGCTGTGGCATCCTGACCACAGGAGACCCATGTCTGTTAATGCTGGGGAGATTTTCAGAGCAGAGAACTTCACAGAATGATTTAACTACAATTAAAGGGAAATACAGAGAAGTGAAGCCAGTTGTCACTGACACAATCTTGGCCTTCTTAAATTCAACAGATATTTCAGTAATGGTTTCACCTTAGGGAAAAAGTTCACCTCCAGGATATTTTGGGAAATACGGTCTGGAAAAAAGAAATCAAACAAAGAATATGGAAACAGGAAGGAGACAAGCCAAATGGGAGCCTAAGTGAAGACCTGTAGGAAAGAGAATACCCCAGCCTTGGTTTAGACAATAAAGCAATTTCTCATACTCATAGTTGGAAAGAGGAGCTTTTGGAGTGCCAGCAGCACTCAAATTCCTTAAACCATCAGGCCAATAAAAAAAAAGACTTCAAATTCTTTATTCCTCATATCTTCATTATTTTTAAGGGGAATGAAAAGGGGATTTATTCATCACTCTGACGCTTGGATCTGGCAATCATGCTGCAGGGCTTGGGCACGGAATTTGCATTGCAGATGCCTGTTCTCATGGGAAACCTGCTGGGTACTGAACTCATTTCAGAGATCCTCATAGCCTTTGATAATTCTTCCAGCATGGCCAGAAACACCTCTGGATTCTTTACAAACCTTCCCTAAGTTTGCATGTCCTTCAGGATCTTTGTCTCATGTAATTTTTGTGTTCTCTACTTTTAACTGGACAACTTCAAAACCTGATATCACAAGTTTGGCCAGAACACATAAAGCCTAAGGTTATCTTGTGTAATACTCACCCTGGTCAGTTTTTAATTCTATACTTTGAGATATGAAAGGAAAACCAGGCAAATTTTATTCATCTCCCTATGTCTCCTCCTGATTTCTGAGAGTTGTCGTGGTCACCCCCCATACCATGAGGTTCTCTGCCTCTCGCTATAACAACTCTGGGTCACACAAAACACCCTATTCATGGGATTCTTTTGTCCGTTTTTTAATATTTTTTTTAATTGATTATTATTTTATTTTCACTTTCACCTATTTATTTTCACTGGATATCCCTTTTCTTTGTGGCAGAAATAACCAGATTATCTGTTCTTTTCAGCTTGTAGGGTCTACTCCAAAGCCTGCTTAAGTCAATAGTTTCTTTCCTCTGACATCAATAAGCTCTGGATGAGGCCCAAAATGAACATGAGTTAACTCAGTTTGATAGGATGGGTATTAACTACACTGATTGCTACTGGAAACAAATTTATGAGCCTCTCACTCTAGGAGCCAACCACAATAATTTTAATTATACAAAAGGAAGTATTTCTTGTGTAAAAACATTCCAAATACTTCCATTTCTTTTAAGCTACTTCAAAAGTGGGCAGAACTACAAAGTATTATTGAAAACTCAGGATGGGGTGGAGGGGTATTTCCCTTCCTCTGAAATTCCTCCCCCATATATGCATACTGCTAAACCATCCCTAGCAGGGATTACTTTTATCTCCAGCTCATGAAGAAATTTCTGAAGAGCTGTTTTGCTTTTGTCCTTGGAATACGCCACGTTGTGCAAAATGGGCTGGTGAATCTCTTTCTTGGGAAGGGAGCTCGAGCAGCTCCCGCCATGTGCTTTCCCTCTCCTTCCTTTGCCAGTTCCAAAGTTCCTGTTGTGCAGGATACGGTGTAGGAGACATGCACCACTGCTCAAGCATTTCAAAGTGAGCGCCCCGCTGGAGATCATCAAGCTGCTGAAGATGTACACAAATCTGCTAAATTGCATATCCTGCATATCAGGTGAGTAGCTACGGCGAATTATCCTTCATCTGTGTGTAGCTATGCCAGTACTCTGTACTGAAAATTTGTGTCTTCTGGGAATCTAAACAGCTTAGTGTCAATAACCATACTGGTTTGGTCTGAAGGACTGTGTTTCAACACATAAGAGACATGAAGAGGGATAATTTTCCTCATTTAGCCAAACGGAGTCTTTCTGTCAGTACTAAGAGCAGCCATGGTCCTGTGTTTGAACAGAGGTTCAGGTTATTCATACTCAATTTCGGAAATGACTGACATACTCTTCATCAGAACACGGAGTGTGTAATCTGCAAATCTCTGCCTTGGTTCCCTTCCTGCTCAATCATGCTCCTGGTTTAGGCTGTGAGCCTGGTTAGGGATTGCATTTTCATTCAGGAAATGCTTCTATTTGTCATGGTTGGGCTCCAGTCTCAGTTGGACCTCTGAAAGTTTCTCTTCCGTTTTGTCTCACTCTTTACTCTCACGACAATGCATATGAAGCAAGAAGGAGTAGGTTTTTCTCCTCTCTACCTCCCTCTCTTTGAGTGCATTTATATGGATAGGGTAACTTCTCTCAAGATGTTTGGCTCAACATCTCTCAGCACACCACCAAAACAGTTTCTATGCCATGGATTTCAGAAATTCCCATTAAGTGGGGGAAAAAAAATTAAAAAGATCAACGAATCTACCCAGCTTCTTTGAAGAGAATCCTACTCCTTTGTAGTCACGCAGACCCAGAACAGTGCAGTAGCCTTATCTTTCATCTGCTGATTTCAAAGGATTTGACAGAATTTAAGCAAAGGAGCATTGCTGTGTACTGGGAGGCAGGCAAGTGTGGGGATGGAGGGATTATCCCAATCTCTCCCCTATAACCTTGTGCTGTGGGACTGCCTGACCTCTTCTCGTTGGCAGAAGGAACAGCCCCTGCACAAGGTGAGAACAGCACGTTCTCCACTGTTCTCTCACTTCTGAATGAAGCCCAAATCAGGGCAGAGACAGCCATGTGATGGTAAAGGCACCTGTAAGAGGTTAAAGAGGTGGTGGGAAACCTGGAAGAAGCAGCTATGAGCTTGAGATAAAATGGCTGCACGGTGAGGCTGGTAAATGCTTTCTCTCTCTTTCCTCCTGTGAAACTAGAGGAGAGGCATCCACATGGGCTTGTGTGGAGGAAAACAGGCTGCTCTGAGGGAGTGCAGGAACATGCTGCTGCAGCTCTGGAGACAGATATTTAACCTACATAAGCAGAGAAGAGCCCTGTGACTTCTTAAGGTAACACAGGAAGAGGGGAAAACACATCTCAAGCACCTTGACTCTCATGGCACTGCTAGATGTGGCCTCTCTCCTGCCAAAACAAACTGAGTGCTCTGACCTCTTAAATATATTCTGCTATAAAGATAATATTTTCCACAGATAAGAGTGCCATATACATTATATATGAAGCTAGACCATCAATAGTCTATTCATGCTTTGCTTCCTCTTCGCTATGTGAGACAACTCTAAAAAAACAATCGTGATGTAAATGAAAATTAAAAGAGATATAAGGAGGGGAACCACATAACACAGGCACAGAGGTGCAGGTTCAGGGAAAGGTTTTAGCCCTGGGAAGCAGCTGGTGCCTCACTTTCCATCAGAAAAACACTCCCACTTACAGGCTTTTCAGTTTTAGCCTTTGGGTTGTAACAAAGCTCTCTGCTGTTATCTTGTTTTGCCAAATGCCTGTACTCTAATAGAAGGAAAGATCCACACCAATGGGGATGGAGTGCAAGTATGGACCGAGCGGGGATGTGTTGTATAAGGAAAATAAATATAAAGATTCTCAGAAGGGAAATATAGATAAGGGAATACATATTTTATGGAGGCCAAGCAGGTGAACTGAGCTAGACTCAGGAGAGGGACTTTGCTCTTTCCTGTCTTGTGCTCAGCTCCTGCATGTGGGATGCCAAAAGGAGGAGGATGCAGCCCTAACTTTCCCTGGAAATTCACTTGAAGGTGGAATGAACAACTCTGCAAGCACAGGAGGAATTTTCATTTCCAACCAGATGTTTGGGTATCAGATCTGTATATAAACCTATACATAAATAATATCTTATCTGACCCAAGCAATCCTGCCAGCCCTGGGGTCTCCATTGCTCTCAGCACTCTTATTAACAGGAGTCTAAATAGAAGAATTCCACAGAAATATTAAATGACATCATGGAATTTTTAAGTAATATTCTCTGAAATTAATCAGGCAAATATTTTTTGATAGACATTTAATTTTATTCTTAAACTATCAAAGCCTGATTTATTTTTCCAACTCTAATTAGGGTATAAGTGTTAAAAATAAATAAAGTGGGATTTTGGAACCTAAATCTAGACCTTTAATCCCAGTAAATCCCACTTAGCTGGCCTTCAACCACATCATGCACAGATCAGATGTAGGAGCACATTGCAGGATCTTTCTGTGGCACAGAGGGTGATGCAGATGGTGTGGCTCACATCCATGTTGTATAAATCTCAGCCTCCAAAACAGGCTAATTGCATCTAAATTCATAACTGGGACTGGTTCCTGGTCTGTGCTGAGTCCCAGACTGTGCCTGGTAATTGTTGAGGAAAATGCTACATGGCCCCAGGCCTAATCAGTGACCTCCTAACAATGTAGTGGTATCACTGTGCTCTGGATACAGGCTTCTAGGACTCAACCCATAAGTAAACTCGACTGAAACAGAGGTTTGGGATTCAGTCTGGGGTGGACATATCAGTGTGTAAGTGTTTCGATGTAGGTAGCTAAATATTGAGGTGGTAGATATTGATAACTGGATAACTGAACAGAGTCTGTGGAGGAATTCAATTAACAAAATTTTGGTGTCTAAGGACTTAGACATACTTAGCAGGTCATATAGCATGCTTGGGACCTTTGTGTCTCAATATCCTAGGGCTTCTCAAATGCAGCAAATGTCAATGTGGGAGCAGATAAACCCAAAGTAACTCTGGACTGTGATGGCAGACTAGATTCCCTGCACACATCATATGGAAATTTACCTGTGTATTTCTTGCTCTTGGACTGAAACCTTTCCTACAGGCTGCTTCTCTATGAAAGGCTCTAACCTGAGAGCTCCATTCCCTATGGGGCCCTCCTCCTCCTCCTAAGAAGAGAAGCAAAGAGCCTACTGTTCAGGATGCACACTCTTTCTTGGAAGAGCAGAAGCATGGTCTTCACACCTTCTTGTGATAATCTTCCATTCAATATGTGTGTATGGGGGGGAACCCAAAACAAAACAAAACAAAACAAAACAAAACAAAACAAAACAAAACAAAACAAAACAAAACAAAACAAAACAAAACAAAACAAAACAAAACAAAACAAAACAAGACAAAACAAAACNAACAAAACAAAACAAAACAAAACAAAACAAAACAAAACAAAACAAAACAAAACAAAACAAAACAAAACAAAACAAACAAGCAAACAAAATATCAAGACGCCTTAAATCAGGATGATCTGTCTCTGGTTAGAGACAGATCTGTAGAAAATGTGATTCCCTGCAGCACAAACTCAACCTGCACCTCTGCCCTGACTTGCAGGCAGTGTAGCATGGTGATGGCAAGGAATGAGAAGCTGAGTAGCAAAGGAGTTGCAAAGGTGTAAAATGCAGGGAGACAGTGCTTAGGTGCCTTGGTTTGCTGCCTTCTCAGTTTGTGCACTGCAGCATCCCACAGGATTCCCACCCTTAAGGTGGCAGTGGAGCAAGAACACTTTTTGTGGCATCCTCACACAAGCTCTGATGGGGCACAGAGGGCAGAAGAAGTGAGGAAGACTGAGGAAGACAGTTTAAGCAATCCCTTTTTGTTGTGGGTGTGCTTTAACCCAATGGCTGTTTGGATAAAACATTTTCATTCCATGAATGTTTTGGCAATACCAGTTTTTAATGTGTGCCAGTCTCTGTTTCTGGAAACCTGCTTCCCTACTGTGCCAGGGCTTCTCCTTACAGCCTGATTTAAAGTCTATATCTGAGTTTCTCAGGTCAGCAGGCAAATAGGAATGGCAGCAATGCTAAACAGTCTAATACCTGAGCTTCTCTGTCTCAGTGACTGCAGCAGAGAAAATAGAAATTCCCCCTTCCTGTTGGGATTTGCAGTGTACCAAATGCTGTTGGGTGAGGGTGGAAACAACGGGGCATCCTCCAGAATTCTGGAATACACCGCACCACCAATATTAGCCAGGGTTCTCCAGAGGAAATGAAGAGATTCTCTTCTAGCTGGTTTAGTGTCAGTATAGCCAGTAAAACAACAGGATTTGCATGGAATTTTACGCCATGTATCTGCTCATTTTGTAGTAAAACAGTTATTATTTCACATGGCTGGTGGAGTTTTTAAGTTCCTGCATAGGAAGAACCAGTTTCTGATGTTCATCCATAATGGGATTTGGGTGAAGGAGTTTCCCGGGTTTCCTGGAACCCTTAAACAGACAGAAGGTTATGACATTAACCATGACAGAACACCTTGGGTTCTTCTGTTGTTTAAGAAACATTCTATCACACTATCAAATTCCTCATCTAGAGGTACATAGGTTAATATTTATACTCAGAGCTGATAGAGAAAAAAAGGGGAGTCATATTTTCTATTTTTTTTTTCTTTTATTTATGTGTGTTAGAAGAGAGAAAAAGTGTTTAATTCAAAATGGTACATATCTCAGGGACTGGAAATTTTATCTGGAAAAATAAATTTAAATTATTTTGGGGGGAGAGAGGGGGAAGTCTTAGGAATGATATCAAAATTCTTTATTTGAATTTTTTTCAGTGCAGTTTCTACGTGGCTGGGTAGAGGCTGTCTCTTGTCTCATTGCTAGAGCAGTGTCTGTTGGTAACACAGGTTAATGGGGGGAAATCCTACACGAGTGGCAGTACCAGGGCTAAGTAAAAGCATCAGTAGGAAAGATAACCTCCAAACAAATCTGCCCCACACCCCACACAACAGATTTATCCCAACTCCCTTCCCCCTTCAAACACAAACCATAAACTCATCCTCAGTGCAAGTAAAAGTGAGGCTTTGCAGTTTGCCCCGAAGGTCAACAGACCTCAGGGAAAGAGATCAGACAACATTAAAAGCAAAGAAAAGGTTGGCTTTACTTGCAACAATGCTTTACTGCTTAACAAACACAGCCCTGCTCTCGCACGGAGACCCTTGCAGGCAGATTGCAGAAATAGAGGCCTAAATTAATATTTCAAATAAGCCAGACCCTTTCATTTTAATAGAGCCTCATTTTAATTAACTTATTTTGACAAGAATAAACAATTCCTGAATAGTATTGTAAATTCCCCCCCTCCACATACCTTTCAAAACTGTCAGGATGTATAGGGGAAATATTCATTAGACACTTCAGGAAGTAGCTTTTATGCCACGACCTTATTCCAGTTTCTACTCTCTCTTTCCTTAGGTGTTTGAAAATTTTAAATCCCAGTGACAGTCAGTTTCAGGTGTTTATTTCTAAGGAGTGACAGCTTTGAACCCTGTGGAGGAAACCAAAAGAGAGGGGGAAAGATAAAAAAAACAAAAAACAAAACAACAAAAAACAAAGAAAGAAAGAAAACCTTTTGCTTGAATTAGGTCAGGAACCTCTTGGCACTGTCCACATTCTTCTCCAGCACCTTGGCTTTTTGCTTCATGTCTGAAAGGGAACAGAAAGAGCAGATAATCAGCCAACCCCGGTGCACTTTCACAATTTCTGTATAAAATTTCACTTAATGCAATTGTGGCGCCAGGGCTGGGCGTATGATGGTACCATTCAGAATATGTTTATATAACATGACTGCATGCCACTGCGATCCTTTAAATTCTTTTCTAAGAGCTTTACTTACTCCAGGTTCACTCATCCAAAACCCTTTATAATCTCAAATATCTTTGTTACTTTCTCCTTTGAGCAGCAGTGCTGGAGACAGGGGGGAAGGGGAAGGGCAGAAAGAAGAGGGGAAATATGTGACTGATGTGGACACTGGGAAGAGTTTGCTCTTTTTCCCCATTCCTGGGGGATAAAAAAAATTCTGCTTTAGTGTAAACTTTCTAGGACACAACAGCCTTTGTGGTGGCTCTAAAAGAATATAAAGGGGAATTTGAGATGCCTTGAGAAATTCTTAGAAGTAGTTGCTGGGTTTGTTACTGTGTAGATGTTTGGGGATTTGGGAATTTTAGGAAGGTTTGGGACTTCTGCATACAAGAGTGGAGCAGCCAAGGGGGCACAGAGAGCACAACGGAGTAGTGGCTTCTCATGGCTCCATGCAACTGGTATCTGCTTATCTCCTTCTATTCACTGCTAACACATCTCCTCCACCTCGCCTTGCTTCTTCTGTAGCACCATTTTGCCTGTGCCTGTGCTTTGGGGAAACACCTGGACTCCTATTGTCACATACTTTCCTTTCAAACCCTTCCTGATAATGTCTTTTTTCATGATGCACTGAGAATAAAAACATCCCTCATGGCAGGGAGGCTGCTGACCTCCCAGTGTGTCAGAGTGACATGACATCGTTGCTTCTTTATTTTCCCTTTCTTTCTCCATTCTTACTGTGTTCTTTGTCCATCTGGCATCCCATAATGCCTTTATCAGTGATATCAGTGGAGCTATAACATTGTATTATGGCTTGAACAGTAAATAAAGACATGTCAAGTAGATTTTTCTTAGGGAAGAGAGTTCTTCATAAAGAATTTTTTTTTTTAAATACTCATCCAAGCCTATTAATAGGAGGTTTAAATGCATATTCCAGCTTTTGACTCGGCTTGGATAACTTCTTCACGATTTGCTTTAAAACAATGTTAGTGCCAGACATGGAAATAAGTGTGTCTGTTTCCAGCAAGAACAATGACAGCCTTTCATTTGGATTCGGCATTGCTCTGTCATTTTAACCTGGGCTTGGGGATTAAGGCTTGCAGTTTCTCATCAAATGTCAAAAAGTACATTAGGCAAGTGAAATGTATTGCACCATGGGCTATGTTACTTATTTGTATAAACAGTTCTTATAACTATAGAAATAGGATTTTTGTACTGTATGTTACTGTTCTACGTTCCCAAAAAATTCATTTCTGAATGAGAAAACACTTCCAACAGGCAGGTGGGAACGTACTCTTGTATAAACATGGCACAGAAAAATAGTAAACTCCCTCAGGATATTATTTCCGAGTGGTACTCATCATTTCCATGGAGTTCTGCTTCTAGGCAAAGGCAAGGACACCAATACAGTTCCTTACTTTGCAAGCCTCTCCCACTGTTAATTCAGCATGCTGAGACTAAGATGTTTAAAGATGTTTAGGTAAAGATGTTTACCTAAAAAAGCAATATTTCTGTATTCTCTTGAGGACAGATGAATGTAAGGATCATGGAATTTTTGGGGTTGCAAGGAACCATAAAGACCATCTTGTTCCAACCCCCTGCCATCGTCAGGGACACTTTCCAGTATCCCAGGTTGCTCCAGGCCCCATCCAACCCAGCCTTGGACACTTGCAGGGGTGGGGCAGCCACAGCTTTTCTGGGCAACCTGTGCCAGGGCCTCTCCACCCTCACAGTGAAGAATTTATTCCTAACATCTAATCTATACCCACAATTTTTTAGTCTTAAAGCCATTCCCCCTTGTTCTAGCAAGAGCAAGATAGCTGCATTGACAAAGAGGAGAGAAACATGAGTGCTGGTTATTGTTGTGCAAAGGTTTTATCCCACTTTATTTATCATTTATGCAGGGATCCCATGGTATGACCCCCAGAATCCAGCAGCTGGCTGTGCTTGTGAGCATACAAAGCTTCTCACAACCAGGTCACACCAGTATTTTCAGGGCAAATAAGTACAGAAGCTGCGTATATCAGGAAGACACCAACATTTAAAGATCATTTCTCTTTTTCTGGTAGCAGACAAAAAGCTCTAGGCATTAACTTTTGCTCAGTATATCCCAAGGAAGGCATTAACTGTGTCACAGTGCCTTTCCCCATTCCCCTCCCAGATCTCCAGTCCCAGGGCACCATATGCTGATCCAACACACACTTCACCTTAAAGCCATGTTTTGGGTGAATTTATAGCACAATAGCTCTTTTCTAGCTGATACTTACATCACACTGGGGCAGGGATGGTCCCACAGAGGTATTTCCATCAGGAGGACAGTTCCTATCCACTGCCACAGAAAATGTGGCATATTCAATCCCCTTAAGAGCTGCTCTAGATTAACGGCATAGTATGGAGCAATGGAATTGCTGTTGGGTGTTACAGGAGACTTCTGTTTTTGTGTTTGTCACGGGTGTTGATCGGGACTTTGCGAAGAAAATAAAAATTTTACTCAGAAAGAATAAATTTCCATATGTTTTCAACTCATAATTTGAATTTTTCCTCCCCTCAGACTGTGTACTCAGAAATGTTGAAAAGAAAAAAGAAAATTCCCCATATTCTAGCTGAACAGGACGTTTTTGGTTTTAAATTTTTACTAGTAAAAATTAAGCTAAATAGAAAGAAAACATAGACGAATTTCATTTGAAAAGCATCAAGATAACAAGAACGTATTTGTTGGCTACTTGTAGTTTGGTTGTGGTTGTTTTTTGTTGTTTTGGAGTGTAGCAGTTTTTCTGGAATCTCAAAACAACATTGTTGGATATGGAACCATCATTTACACAACTCGATTTACTGAGTCGTGGCATATTGGAACCGACTGGGAATCCTCCTTTGAATATCTGATTATCTGGATGTACTGTGAACACACTGAAAATAATATGAACTTTAAATGCATGCCCTAATTCTTATCATAGTGGTGCAGGAAAAGAAAATTTATTTCCATGCTGTTTTCTTCATGGCCTTTTTGCTCGCAAGTAAACACATCCAGTGATCATTCTGTGGATGTGTATGTTTTAATAGGCATTTTAATAAAGTAATGTAGAATATGTTTACTGCCATTCATTAAGAGTTTGATATCAAAATGTCTTACAACCTGTCTAAATTCATAATAACTGCATACTTGTGAATATTTCAGCTTTGCCTACAACCACCTTGGAGGTTTATCACATTATGCATAGAAAAATATTGTGGGAAAGCACAATAAATATAATCTCAGCAGCTATTCCCTTCAAAGACTTTCAGTTTTATGCATCTTGAATTCTAAATAGGTTTATTGCCAATTATACATGATGATGAAGCAGTAACACAGAGTATATGCCATATTTAAGAGACTCACACCAGCAGATGCTCTTGTAAATGTATTTTGCTTCAAACCAAGAAATCAGTATTGTGAAATCCCCCCAAAAGCTTGCCGCTGCACTTTCTTAACTCAAAACTTGTAAGCATTCTTGCTCTTTGATGGATGGTTTCTTATAAACTCTGGCCAAAAGCTACCGTGGCACAAAGATGTTTGTTTACGCCCAGTTTTTCCATCCTGCAGTAGTGCTGGAGGTGTGCATGAAGCTCAGGACCAACTGTGATAACATCCTGTATCCAGACAAAATTTGCAGTCTTAGAAAACACAGACAAAAGGGATGGAGGGACTTTGGGAGGGTCATCCAATGCAACTCATCATTCCCTGTCCTGCTGATAAGTGCAGAAGGGAACAGATTACATTTTCACCTACCTTTTTTTTTACACTACAAGATAAATGATAGCTCCAAACCTCCATGGCAGGGAGGCTGAAACTAGATGATCTTTAAAGTCCCTTCCCATCCTTACCATTCCTAGATTCTATGATTCTATATTGTATTTCTTCCCTTCTCAATCTTCAGCAAGCCCCTGTTTTTCTGTCTTTCCTCCAGCACTGTGCCATTTATGTTGTTTCTACTCCAAACGCTCGCCTGTCTCACCTCTTTCTCAAACCCATTTCTTCAATACTGAAAACTGCATTTAAATTAGGCCAAGGAGAACCAAGGGGCTGCTTCACACGTTTCATTTACATATACAGTACAGAAAACAAAGGAAGTATATTAGACTTAAATTTACACATCTGGAAGGGTCACAGAGAACTTAAAGTCTTAGTCCTGAATCCCACTAACTGGAATGACTTCTGGGATCTTTTCAAGGCCAGGTTGGATGGAGCAAGCTGGTCTAGGGGAAGATGTCCCTGCCCACAGTAGGGGGATTGGAACTGGATGATCTTTAAGATTCTTTCCAACCCAAACCATTCTATGATTCTGTGATCTTTGGTTTGGTTAGCTTCAGGCGTGCACCTCAATATTGCTGCAGGTTTGAAAAGTGAAAGGCTTTCCCAGTCTCATGCCAAAATAAAGCTGTGACAAGAATCCAGCACTGCCTAGTCTGAATTCAGTGCCTTAACCACAAAACCACTTTTTTTTTTGTTGGTTTTTTTTTCTTTCTGTGAAAGAAAAGATTTCAGGTCTTTCAGAAACAGAAAATAATAACCACCTATCTGTAACAGAAAGCTCACCTTGTTTTATCATAGTGATTTCACAGTTTGGTTTCTTTGTTCTCAGAGCTGGCAAGACAGAAACTAGCTTCCTGAGGTCTGTGATAATTTCAAATGTGATATTCTATTAGAGTCTCCCTTTGTGATTTGTCCCAGGAGTCTCAATGTCCATATTTACAAGAACTCCAAAGAGTTAAATGATTGTGATTGGCTGGTGGTAAAACTTCCACTTGACTCCTCCCTACCTGTGGCTGAGCAGTCAATTTGCACAGTGCAAGCCCTACACTGCTGTTGAGTCTCTTAATTTATCCAAATTTCCTTTAAAAAAAAAAAAAAAATCACTTCCTCTCACAAGACTTGGAAAACATTAGTCTAGACCTGTGAGAGCATATGGCTTTCTGTGCCACCCTGTGAATCTTAGAGAGATTTTGGTACTGAAAAACACATGAGCCCCTACCTAAAGATCTCTTTTGCCAAGTAGAGACACGGATAAGGCAAAATGTTCTAAAATCTGGAGTAACAAGTATGTGCAGTTACATTTGAAATGTGAGCGAAATTTTACATGGAAATTTCAGCCCAAAGGTATGATTTTTTTTATTCATCTGTTATTCAGACCTTTTGCCCCTATGTTGCACCCTGTGAACTTTACTTACCAGGGTCTACCTCCATTTGTGTGCATTAGCACATCTGACGTTCAGACACTTAACATCAAATAAACAATCATGAAAATTCATTGCACATCTGAGAGTGTGTTTCCCATTCAGGAAAATACATGGAAATGCCTTTAAGCCTATCCATATTAAGGACAGCATGTAAGCAAATAACTTTAATCTTGTACTAAGTATGTGCTTAAATAAATGAAGATGCCTTCCCAGCCTATATTTTTCACTTTGCCTATAAGCGCATCAGAACTTCTCTAAGCTTCACTTATTGGCATAGGAAGGATCTTATTGTTACAAGCCCGAAGTAGGAGGTCTAATAAAATTTCCTAATCTGATGAACCACACAAAAAGAACCAGAACAAATATAATTTTATATCTCTACTGGGAGGAAAAAACAGATGATGTGGCTTGAAGTTTGCTCCCCTATCTTTTATTAGGCTGTAACTTATACAAATTATATCAAACACTGTAATAAAATGAAGCTGGATTTATTTGTAGGCACAGATCTTCTTAAAAAGTTGTGATTTTTTTTTTTTTAAATCCTGTGGGAAATAGAAGCTGTACATAAAATTACACCAGATTTAGAAGGAAAGCAAATAAAATACAGATTATTCTATTATAATGTTTTAAAATACGTATTTATCATGTGTTGTCATTTTCCTTTCTGCAAGTACATTGTTGTAGTTATTCCAATAAAAATAGCAGTTTGTGTACACTCTAGCAGCAGCAAATTGAATATCCCCATAATGAAGTAATATGAGGTAAAGCAATAGAGAAAAGAGTTTTTAAAAATTCTAAATGAAAAGGAAAGAGATGATTTTGGAAACAGTCCAAGCTTTATGTTTCAGGCGTCAGACATTCTCTCATTGAGGAATGGGAAGGAGGAAGTTTACCTAGCAGGAATCACTCGGCTCTGATTCATCTTGCCAAAGTTTAGGTGTCTAGGTATCTAAAAGTGAGGTGTCTAGTCATGGCTAATTATCTGTGTTCCTTCTGTAGTCAATGAAGAGAGATAAGCACCTCTGGAAGGTGATTCAGTCTACCTATCTCAGGACACTTATCTTGGGATAGGACGAGTTTCCTTCTCTTCCACAGCCTACTTCTGCCTGTTCATCACAGAGGTGGTTACCTTAGATTAGATGCCTGACTTGTAGATAACTACATTTAGGTGAGGTGATTCTCTCCATAAGTAATTGCTCTTATTGTTGATAGCAGGGATAATTTCCACTGATATCAAGACTTGATGTTTATCTGTACACTATGTGTGATTTAACCAACAAACTTTTCCATATGGTAATAGGTGCTTTCCAGAAATGGAAATCCATGCCTGAATTTGTACTTGCTTGGGTCATCCCTTCCTGTGGCTGTGAACAGTAACCTGGGATTCCCATCTTAACCTGTCGTGTACCAGTGGAGTGAGCAATTCCCACAATCCAACCAAGAAATAGATGCATTTAAGTGAGGAGGGATATATTTGATTTATATATATCTCTAAACCTAGCAGCACTTAGGTTCTGCCCATTGTTCAATGTGGAATTAAGTCTTCTGAATTGTTAGAAAATCCAGTTTTCTGCTAAACTTCTAAGTGGCCTCAGATTAAAAATGCAGCAATGCTCAAAGAATAACACAGACCCAGGTTCAGTTTTGCAGCTTGATCACTCCCTGGGATTCTTCTCATATGGTGGAAGAAGAGGAGGACACATGAAGAAGTCTCTCTCCACCTTCCCAGTTCTTTAACAGAGAAGATACTGCTCTGAAGCCCTACCAACAATCCCTTTAACATAATCCACGGCACCAAACCTTTGCCCTCAATGTCACAGTGGTTAAAAAAAAGACCACTTGGGAAAATAATAAATAGAAACAAACCCCAAATGTTACACAACTTTTATTATTTCAGACATTGAGTTTGAAAAAAACCCACTTGCTGATCCAGACAGAGGTGCTACCAGAGGCTGAATGAGCTGAATACTAATGCAGGTTTGGCTGGTCCAATGTAGAGACAACTAATTCTGACCACATTAGGTGCAAGCCAAAGAGAAAAGGCTGCCCAGAAATAATTTTTTTTTTTTTTAATTGTGGAACAGGAATAGGAACAGAGTTTTTAAAACAAAAAGATTCTTTTCGTTATTAAAGCCCATAAGGAATTCAACAAAATTTTCATTTTTCACTCTGTAGAACAATTTAGCGAAACTGCAACTAGACATGTTTGGTTAATACATGTCAAAACTCAAAAGGTGAAGGGAAAAAAAAGATGTTCTAAAGTTTTACTGTCCACTATGACATTTCCCCCAAATTGTCCAGATTGAATAAGGAGCATCTTAGGCCTCGTCAGCTGCTCTAACACACAGAACCAAAAGCTTAGGGCTTGCTATTTAGTGTCTTTATCTGTCAGGTTAATGGCAAGTCAAGAGTAGCTCAAACATCCAAGAAATTTCTAAACTCACTTCTGGTCTTCATAGTCCAGAGCTTAAATCCTGGTGCCAAGGAGGAGTCTGTGTTCAAAGGGATGATTCAATCTTTGGTTGTGTCCTGAAAATGGGCATCTTACTGCTCATTGAATTACTGACTGACATTGTCTATGGATGTAAGAAAAGTTTTGAAGAAACAGATGATGAAATTAAGTGAGGGAAAGAGGGCTAAATACATCCCCTGTCTTTCTGATGCACAAGCCTCTTGGCTGGACGAAGCTCCATTGTGCCTCAGAAATTGTTTTATTGTTGTTTTTGTTCCCAGCCATACTGGTTGGTCTAACAAAAACTATCTCTTTTCTGCTGAACTTATCTTTCTGTATAAAACTGTAAACATGTCAGAGGGGCCTGTCTGAAAATAATTTGCTTTAGTCGTAGCTTACAAGAAATAAATTGGTAAGTTCTCAACCCACTTCCTCCTCAATAATGCTTGGGTATTGATTCTGTCATGGACCTGACTTTGTTTTCTGCAGAATGACAAAGAAATTTAGTAGCTCAGGGATGGTTCAAATCTTTGTCATGTTTTTTAAAGAGCATAGTTAAATATTCTGTTGAAGAGAGTTTGGGTGTGTGAGTATATGTCTTTCGCTCATAAGCAGATTAAGTTATACAGAGTTAAACAACCTATTACTGCAAATTCTTTGGGGCAGGGATAGTCTTTCTGCTCCAAGTTTAATGGCTTGGAGCAATAAGCTTGTGGCTCTTAGCAACTGCTGAAACACAAAAGGTAAATAAGGGTGTTTAGAGCTCGATCCTAGGCCTTTGCTCTACTTGGCAGCTGTTTATTTGGGTGACTCCCATGTACTTTGGTGTTACTGCAGGCCACATTGTCACCTAGGTACATATTGCAGAACTGGCCCAGAAAAAACAGACAGTGCTACTTCTCATTGCTTTCTGTGACCAAAAGAAAAGATAAAAAAAAAATAAAAATCATCCTACAGGGTTATTATTCTGGCCTTTCTTTGATCATTGACTTCACTTAATTTAAAATTAAAGAGAGATCAGAAAGAATAAATGCATATTAAATTAATAGCACCTATTCAAAGACTTGCATATTGCAGATAACAAAGTAATGTTCACAGAAAAGATAGAGATACAAAATAGGATGGAATTTCCCCTACTTGTTATCGTTTTCAGAAGTCCGTATTCATGCTCATTTAATCATTACCATAATCTGTAGAGAAAAATGGCCATGACAATCTGTATCTCACTGTACACACATACACATGTATATTAGCTGGAAAGAAAACACATGACCTGGTTCTTTTCTCCCTTATCCAAGCATTATGTATACAAGATTGTTTGTCCAGGGTGTGGATGACCCAAATGTTGTTTTTTCTTTATGCATAGGGTCTTCAGACTCCCATCATCTTTTGTCCACAGGCATTGCCAAATCACCAGGTAATATCAGAACAGAAAAAAAGCAATGGATTCTTTGCTGTGGAGAGTTGTGTTGGGGGTTCATGCTAAGAGGACTCTGTGATTCTGTGTGTCTGTGGTTTGAGTGTCATGACATTCGAATGAAAGGAAACAGTCTTGAGTTTTGGTTCACAGTTCAGTATTTTTTATTCTTTTACAAGTTATGGGGTGAGCAAACTCTGTGGTGTTAAAACCAGAATCTAATTTCCCCTCTTTTATTTAATGTTGTTACTGCTGTGTTGCAGAGTGTCACTGAAGCCTTCTTTGTTATGACCACAGAATCACAGAATCACGTTGGATGATGTGAGTGGTGTGACCAACTCAGAGAGCAACCTGGTGTGCCTAGGCAACCCTGTAGATCTAATCCACATTTTGGATTCACAGTGACTTGAGCTTCTTTGGTATTCCAAGCCCTAAATCATCCATTTAAAACTGACTTTTACCCCTCGAAATAATGATATTTTGAGGTGACATGTTAGACATTTCAGTGGAGGCTTTGCTCTTGAGATAAATGAGACCAGGATCAGGATGTGGTTGTTTTGCCAGGAGAGATTTTGAAGAAGGGTCTCTCTCTCAAAGGTAGATGGAGGTTCTGCACAGTTTCATACTGTACAAGCCCCTTTGATTAAGCTCTTTTCATTTTCAAATTACTTAATTACCATTCCTCTTGCTTTCAAATCAAAACGTGCAACAGCTTATCTCAGTCATATGAGAAGGCTGGTAAAGAAGGCGATATCACCAGGAAATTAAAAAATAAAATAATGATAATGCCAGTCGGCCTCAAGAAGAGAAAGAAAATTGATTCTTATTAATGTTATGTATTAATTACACTTACCCTTATTTAACGTCCCCATTATATTACACTGAGCAGTGCTCAGTAACCCTGGTGTAAGAGGCAGCCTTGTCGACAGGTAAAGGTTCACTCCTAAACGCTGCTGTCTTAAAGAAGGAAATTTCATTTATTCATTATATTCATTGTGATATTTCTGTTCCTTGAAAGTAATTTATCTTTTTCAAACAACTTCAAAATTCATTTGTATGGGTCAGATTTTAGGCAGAGGTAATTTTCAGATCAATCTAGGGTATGCGTCTGCCAGAATGGGAAGCCAATAGGATACTAAAGGGAGATTGATCCTAACTTCATCAATCAAAAAAAATCCCAAATAGAATTTGAAAAACTATAGACTTTTTGTAAGCATATTGTGAAGGAAGTTTGTTCAAAAGGCTGTTAAATATTTCTCAGTAGGTGTTGGGATATTCTGACATTTTAACATCGATATTTTTGAACACTTTGCAGTGTCTCATTTTTTCAGTGGAAAAAGCAGTCAGTTGTACCAAAATGTTCAATGGTGCCACCTACAGTTTGCCAAATTTTCATTCAATTGAAAAAAAAAAAAGGATTGTCATTAGTATTACAGAAATCACCTAACAGAATCATAGAACGGTTTGGGTTGGAAGGGACCATAAAGACCTGACATTGGCAGGGGCATTTTCCACTATCCCAGGGTGCTCCAAGCCCCATCCAGCCTGGCCTTGGACACTTCCAGGGATGGGGCAACCACAGCTTCTCTGGGCACCCTGCGCCAGGGCCTCCCCACCCTCACAGGGAAGAATTTCTTCTTAATATCTGATCTACACCTTCCCTCTGTCAGCTTAAAACGATTCCCCTTGTCCTACCACTACATTAGTAGAGCACTACATTTCAATATTTTCTATGGAAATTTTCTTTTCAGAGCAATCATTTTTCTTCTATAACTTTTCTTCATATTTATTAAAAACATCATATGGAAGAAATCTTTCATGCTTGAAAGAAATCTAGAATGCATCATATCAGAATGAGTGAGAAGCATTCTGAAGTCCTTGTTTTTTGGTTTTTTTGGTTTTTTTTTTTTTTTAATTTTCCTTTGGTTTAAAATAAAGAATTTAATTTTGAATTAATACCCCAAAAAAAACCCACAAAACAAACCAAACTACAGCAGCAACAAAACCCCACCAACTCCCACAATTTTTGTTTAAATAGTTTTTTGCATTCATCAGAAAATCAATTTTGCAGGTACCCCTACTGACAAGAAGCTCTGTGCCTAAATTTATACTAAGGAATGTGTGCTCTGTGGAATGGCTGAGGTTTCCCATTATTCTCACAAATAGTGGTGTGGTAGGGATCCACCATGCTTTCTGAACACAGCTCTTATCTACTTAAGTAAGATCAGTTCAACCTTCTTCAGTTCAATAACTCAAGCAATTTTGTCACTTACTTGATAAAAACTCTTTCTTTCTTAGCTTTTCTTCTCTAGTGAAACTCCACTGTAGAGCTTAAAAAAATCAATCATCTCTTCTGTTACACTGTTGTCCAGAATGGAATTTTTCCTGTGGGATGGATGGTTCAAAAAGCAAATTGTTCAAAAAGCAAATAGTTAAAAAAGTAAAAAGTCAAAAAGTAAATAGTTAAGGTCTATAAACACAATCCAAACCATGTTGGTAGTCAGGAAGGTTGATTTTAGTTTCTAAATTACTTTTAACTATTTCCTCGAATCTCTAGAACTTCTCCCTAATTACTTATTGCCACAAAGATCCTCTTTTACAAGGTTGATCATGCAGATTGATGTTGAAAGAGCACTAGAGATCAGACTCTGGCCCACGGCTGGCATGAACATCACTTCCACTGCTTGTCTCCTGAGTGCACAGTACTTTTGTGCATATTGAAAACTTACAAGTCCAGAGCAAATCTATATCCTGCTCAGGCTAGCCTTAAAAATCAATAGAGTTGGCAAAGTTTCTCTGTCTGTGACCTCCCAATACTGTAATTACAAAGTCACAATGGATGTAATTGCTCTATAAAACTTCCGCATACCATGAAAGTGCATAATCACTGAGAATAACATTGACAAGGTATACTTTGTACATTATGGGTTTTTTTTTCCTCGGGACAGTAAGGCTCCATGTAGGGTGTGTTGTGGCAGGAGGTCTGGGTGTTTTTTTCTTCCTGGAATGATGAAGTGCAAACAGTTCTCTCTTTCAGACCTGGAGGTTACAGGTGTGCCACCACGTTATCCCTATCACTGCAGCATTCTTCACCACTGTCATCATGCCTGTAAAATAAACTGGGCTCTTGCTCATGCCTGAGTATATACACTGTTAAAAATTTACTGTCGTCTCCTGATTTATGGACTTGCTTTGCAAAGTTCTGAGCTTTGCAAAGTGCTGGGTGACGTGGCCTCTGAGTCGTTTCAGCTCTTCCACACCACAATAATATGATGCTCATTGTTTCAAAGAGATCCTGGACTTTTGTCCAGTCCAAGAACTGTGATTAAGGCAGAGCTAATCAGTCAGTGATGAACCTCAAATGGCTCTGGAATACAGACTGAGGCAAAACTTTTGAGTTTCAGGACCATTTTTTAATGAACTTCTGGTTTTAAGAACTTCTGGTTCTTAAAAGTCCATCTCAACATCTTTTCAGATCTTCTTTAAAAATATCTTTCTTTTTCCACCTGCAGAAAGAAAAGGTAGAATATTCAGCAAGCTTTGAGTATTTACAGAGCTTGGCTACATAAAAATCATTTAGCCCTAAGTTTGCTTCAAACGCTTCATATTTTACTTTATTATTTTCATGGACAGGTTTATTTCTTGCTAATGCTGTATCACAGTTGGGTGTTTTTTTACATGTTGCTTATATATTTACTTTTCAAAATATTTATTCCGCAGCAAAAACTCAGCCCTGGACAATCTTGTAACATAGTTTGTCAGAGCTACACAATCTGTCTTAAAAAAGACACACAACAAATAATTTGCAGCAAGTGTACAAAGAACTGGGAGAAGCTGCCATTGGTCTTTTGACAGACTAGATCAGCCTCTGCCAAAGCTGACTTTCTGATGATGTACAGAAATCAGTCCTTCTGACTCAACAATTCTTGAACTTCCTCAGGATGCAGATAATGTCTTCACATGAAAAGAATCTCACAAACACTTTGAATATCCAAAAGTTTGTCTCTGTACTAGTTTTAATCACATCAGACTCTTGGTGGAAATGAAAAAATATTTTTCGAGGGAAAATTCTGTGGCCCAACTCAGATGGCTGCTTTTCAATGATGTGAATCATCCCTTGCACACTCTTCTTTCTCTCTCTTTTGATATTAGAGAGCTCAAAGTGATCAGCTCACTTAGGTGCCTTTTACACCCCTTCAGAGTCACATAGATCCCTATTTTGACAAGTTGCATTAGGGGAGAGTGATTTTATGTGTATATTGTATTTTCTCATGATCTGGTCATGGGGAATGAGGACAAAGGATCAGGTCTGCTTGATTCTTGGCTTCAAAAGTGGGTGCAACAGCACATAGTGGGATCCTGCATTGGGAGGAACCCCATTAGAAAGGGCACTCCCCATGTAAAGCTTGATGGATGGGCTCTTCTCCTCTATCAAAGGATTAACACACCACATGACTGCCTAGAACACGGTCAGACAAGCCTCTTCTGTGATGTGTTGGCTATGTGTTTCCATCTTGTAACTTTCCACGAGGGTTCTCACACAAATAAGGAGAAAAAAACTTCTTTAAGAGAAAGGGAGTCTTGATAAAACCCTCTTCCACTGCCTAAAGGATGGCATGGAAAGATGAACCCAGACTCTCGCCAAGTGTGTACTAAAATAGGTCCAGAGGGAGTGCTGACATTGCAAGACAGGACCTTTAACACAGGGGAACTATGTTTACTATGGAAGAGCTGGAAGTCTCCCTGCAGTGGCTGTGGCACCTTCTTAAATTCTTACGGATTTAAAAAACTTTTGTGGGCAAGGCTCTGAGCAACTTGATCTACTGTGGAAGCAAGAGATTGAACTGGAGATCTCCAGAGATCATTTGAAGCTTGACTGATGCTGAAGTTCTATGAGTTTAGGTAGAGGAGTGTTGCAGAAATGGCAGCACCCATGTAATACAACATCTTGTTTCTAGAGCTCTGTTCTGGAGAAAACCACAATGTCCATTGCTGCTGGGGACAAGAAGAAAGTATGGTCAGATTCCAATGGTAAAGAGAGAGGAAAAGGCCAACAGCATGTCCACATCTTTTACTTAACCTTAAAATCTGGAGCTATTCTCTGGATCATGAAACTCTCCTTGATCTCTGCTCCATCCATGTTTGAGTCAGCTCTGTAGAAAGATTTACAAATGTGGCCTTTTAAGCCTGATTTTGTAAGGACATGAGGACTCTGTTATCTTTCACTGTGTATCTGTGAGATGCCCGCAGTAACCTGTGAACCTTTCGGCAAATTTCATCTCATTGGATAAGTTTCGAGAAAGAGTTAAATTTTCAAAGGAAATGAATTCCTAGGCAATTTTTTCCTCCTGAAGAGAGATATCTGAATAGATAAAAGAGAACTAAATAATGCAGCTATTTGAGGAGTTCTGCAAATGAGAATCCACTTTTTATCAGTTTGTGTATCTATGTATCTATCTATCTCAAACTTGTATACTCCCTTTATTATGAAAACTCTAATGCACAGTACATGCCCGGAATAGCAATACATGCGTTTCACCTGATTCCCTTCTCTGGTTGCATTCCACATTTAAGGATTAGGATCTTAAATACATACATAGGAAAGTGTGAGTCAATGGCTATGTTAAAACCATAGTTACAGAGAAGATTAAAAGTGCTCTCTTTCCATCAACTACTTATACCTTCTAACTCTGGTGTGCATGCTTTCATATCTGAATCAGTTTCAGTGAAGTGTTCCAGCTTCAGATTTGTCAATATTGCACTGTATCTATATCAAAATTCATTTTACTTCACATTTCTGGTTCTTTTTTTCTGAGACTGGCTCAGTTAAAACTCCTCTATCATAACTGGTGTAGGAATCATTACATTAATTTATTGCATTAATGTAAAGTTAAAAAGACATTAATAATACTATAACTTTAATTAAAAGAGCTATGTGGTAAAAATATGGAGATGTAAGTGGTCTGTCAATGTCTACTGTTGATAATATAAAACTGTAGTCACACAACTCAGATCTCAAAATCTATATCATAAAAATATTAATGCCTTTGAGAAGGAATTTAAGAATGACATAAAAGCTGGACTCTGAAATAGAAAGATTTAAAATAATCCACAAATGTTTCTTAGGACTAAGGGAATTACACAGGAATGACCTCAGATGAATTTCTGAACTCCAAAATTCCTCCTATAAGCCATGTGAGGGTGTGTGTAGAGTTTCTATTTCTATTTTTTTTTTTTAAATGTGAGTAATTAATGATTTTTGAAGTGTATCAAGCGGAGTAGAGTTTCAGCCCTATTCACTTGTAAAATCTGGGCTAAATATCATTGTGAAAAATACCCTCAAGCTTCAGGAGAATTCAGGAGGGCTCAGTAAACTTACCACCGTTGAAATTCCATAGACACATCAGGCAGGAGCCAGATGAAGTGATGATAATAGTTCATGCTGGGTGTTAATGTGTTCAGGTGAAACCCTCATCCTGGCCTGGACTCTTAAAACCTTTTCGACTCATTTGTTCCATTAAGGAGTCTTAGAAACACCAATACAGTTGTGTGATGGAGTTGAGAAAGGGAGGTAAGGCAAGATTTTCTCCACAGAGACACAGTGAGAAGCTGACGTGGTATCTAAAAAGTGTGTTTTTGAAAGAAGGAGTAAGGCTGACAGGACGGGAAAGGACAGCCAGGCAAGAGAGAAAATTCAGGCCTTCAGCAGGAGCCATCTGAAGAGCTGTGCCACTGCCCAAGTCTAGTTTCACCAGGAAGAGGGGAGCGGTAAAGAGGAGCAAGGGTGGGAAGTTGCTTTAGCATTAGTGGAGTAACACATTTCCCCTGTTTTTGCTGGCATTTGGCCCTCAGCGACTTTCCTGCCTGGTTGTCTGAGTCACAGCAATTCAGCCTCTGTCCGGAACAACTCCAGCCAGTTCAGTCCCGATTGACCAAATGTCAATGATTTCCTTTTTTATTTTGGAGTGCTTGTTTTGGTAACCTCTATTCATGGAGGAAGTCTGGATCTGATAGCTTTCCTGTTTCATTTCCTACCTGTGTTTTATGGGTGATCATCTTTCCTTGTTCTCAAGCAGCAAGTCTCCATGCAGTTTCCCTTCTGGAATGATTTTTGCCATTCTTTTGAATTCCCAGAAGAGATGCTGAACAGTGAGGGAAAGACTTTTCTGGGTTTGAAGACCAGCTATGACTGGGAGCACAGTCTCTGTCAAAAAAAAAAAAA
>VWZT01000384.1:369788-396137 GCA_013397055.1 Pachycephala philippinensis
AAAAAAAAAGAGAGAGAGAAAAAGAAAGAAGTGTGTGAAAAAGATCACAAAAGATATTATGTTGGATACAGCTTAGATTCATCCTTGAATGAGTAGTATATGTTTTGATAATATCCACCTAACTCTTGCTTGCATGCATTGAATTTTCTCCCTGCAGTAACATTGGAATAGAAAAAGCAGCTACGAAACAGATAAGATTTGTATCATTTTTAAGAGAAAAAGTGAAAAGTAGTATTCAAAAACAAGTATTTTATGTTCAAGTTCAAGATTATTTTTGAGTTTTGATTTGGGTTCAAATGTATTTTCCATAAACATTTTTGAAATTGATTTCTTAGTTTTAATCAACTGGAGAGCAGAGAGTTGTTTTACACTCATAAGATGGCAGAAGGCAGCTCATTTGCAGAGGATAAATCCAATTGTACTCTCACCCCAATATAAATCCATTGATTTTAGCCATCTGACTGAAGGTTCACACTGCTGCACAGAAGATGAAAATTAGATTCTCAATGCACTGACAAGTTTTTGTCAAGAAGAATCATGTCACGAATACTTTCTCCTGTGTGTTGAACAAATTAATGTTTGTGGAGCTCACTCTGCACCCCCTTCACTGAATCCCTGCTGCCTTATGCTGCTTTTTAATATCTAGTTACTTCTAAGTGATAGCTTAACGTAGGATTTGGAATACTAAATTCATATTTGTGTCCACTAATGGAAATCATAATTTTTAGAATCAAAGAATGGCTTGGGTTGGAAGAGACCTTAAAGATCATCTCCTTCCAACCCCCCTGCCACAGGCAGGGACACCTTCCACTAGACCAGGTTGCACAGAGACCCCCTAAGCCAAGCCTTGAACACCTCCAGGGATGGGGAGTGTCCCTTTGTCCTGGTTCCAGCCAGCTGGGAGGAAGGGAGGCTCTTGTGGGTTGGAGGGAAGGTGCAGGGAGTGGTTGGGTATTGTCAGGGATGAGCACTCTCTTCTTTCTTGTACACTCTAGTATTAGAATTGTTGTTGGCATTGCTAATTTTCTTTTCTCTGTTTCCAGAATTTTTTTTATCTCAAACCATGATCTTTACCTTTTGTGCCTCCAATTCTCCTCCCCATCCCACTACAGGTGGAGGGATAAGGTGAGGGGTGAGTGAGAAAGCAGAATATGGTTTGGTGTGTTTCCGTGGGAACACTAAATTGGGGAATACCATTCCTAAACCACAACACATTCCAATTACATTTTTAGCAACAGATGTGGTACATGAAGAATAACTGATGAGTATTTCCCATACAAAGAGATATTATGGGTACTTCTCAATTCTTTCTCCCAGTGTGCTTTCTTCTTACAGATAAATACACGTTTCAGACACTTTACTAATTGAAGTCATTATTAACTCAGAAAATTTTTCTTCCAATCTACTAAGATATGTTTGAGCTAATGATATCAGAAAGAGACATTTTTTCCATGTATTTATTCCTCTTGCATGGAATCAGAGGGTTCATTTCATATTTCCTAGCTGTAATAGCCATTGATTTCCTTCTGGAATGCGTAAGAAGTTCCTTTTATCACCATTGGGAGTCATATATTCACATTAAGTTGAGAACAGGCCCTGACTCATAACCATTTTTCTTCAAGTATAGCTATAATATCAGAAATATACCAGATGCTTTTTATTTTGTTTTTTAAAAATATATATATTTCATTGGAAATCCTGCACAGACTTAATTACCATTTTTCAGAGCTGCTTGAATATCTCTTCAGGGACCCTTTCCACTATATTTCTCATATCAAGATACAACCTTTTTTTTGGCCAGCCATATTCTTTTTTAGCTAACCTTTCCATTTTCTCAATTCTTTTCTTGGACACCAAAATTTTTTCCTTAGCAGCACTTCATTCTACATTCACACCTGAACATCTAAGTCTCATTCCAAAAACTATATAAAACAGTGGAAAAGCCCCTACTTACTCCAACTGACTCTGGATCAGACCTATGATAGATCTCACGTCAAAATTCGAAGAATTTTGTTTTAGTACAGATGTTCCATCTTTTCTGAGAATGAAGCGAACGGAAACCCTACATCTAGATATTTATTTATTTTTGTCTGTCTTGTTGATTTTGTTAGTTGTTGAGTCAGTTTTTCCATTGCTGCAGTTTTTCCAGTGCATTTCCCACACTTCATTAAATTCAGTCCAATTTAGCAATGCATTTGAAACTGTTTGTTTCATATATTCACACTACCAACCATATTGTGGATGTTTGGCTACAAACAAAATGCTAAAGCATGAGCATAATTTTTTACAGTCTTTGACCTAGGCCAGTAAGATTACCATTAATTTCCGAGGTTAATCCATTTATGTGAAATTTACAACATTATACTGGCTTTATTCCACTATTTCTATTTTGTTCCAATTCCTTTCAATTTTATTTTCTTTAACTGGTTTACATCTCATCAACTTGTCAGCATGTGATAATTACACTTGCTTAGTAATATACTGCAGTAGAGGTCAAAACAACCTTATCTTTTTTAAGTGCTTATCTGGGGTACAGACAATAATCTGGAGCTTGGGAGGTGCAGGGTATAAGGGAGAATGAAGGACTTGTTTTGCTCTCCTCATTTTTGCATTCAGTCAATATACAGAGGCCCCAGATAACAGTCCACTAAAGCTGAATTCTGCATCATGGGCACTCAGGGTCCAAAAAGTTCAGAGTTTATTTGGAGAGTGCATATAAATTTTACCATGCAAAGTTGAGGTGGTGGTGTTTGAAGAGGCTTCTCCATGTTCACAAAGGAGTACAGCTGAGGATACAGTCCAGTTCTTCAAAGAGCTGGCCTGGGGGTCTTCTGAGGTTTGATCATGTGCACACCAAGAGAAAGAAAGGTGTTCAGTCCATATTTGAACTCATAAAGTTGTGTCTTGAAAGGAAACGTCAGAAAAACTGGGATATCAGCACAAATCTCTGGATGTTTCCACTTGGTTTCATTTAAAAAGTAATAAAGAAATGTTTATTCATGTATATCTATATATACACACAAATATATATATATATGAGCTGTTTCTTTCCAGCTAAAGTGATAAACATGCATCTTCTCTGTTTCCTATTTCAATACCTTTACTGATATTTTTTCTGATTCTGCTCCATTGATTTCAACTGGTTCTTTTCACATTTCCATTTCCATTATTGCCTTTCAGAGAAAGAGGCTGGTAGGTTACAAATGTGGAAACATTCTGTAAATGAACTACATAATCTGTGAATAAATTGCAGTTTCTTCAGAAACAGTAAATGAATCATCTATAAAGATGTACATGAGAGTTCCTATTTTCATAAACTGTATGTTTTATAAACTCATGAATGCAGCAGACAAGCAAGTCAGAATGGAGTTGCAAAATTTTGCTAAATCATTTTACCACAATTTTTTTTCTTTTAATTATAGGAATAAAAGCTTATGGTGACTATTATCCTTTATAAAAGAACCCCTTTCTCTCCTGTCCTTTTTTCTTCCTCAGTACAAATTCTTACATTTTTTTCTTCTGAGGATTTTTCCAGGCTGTCAATGTTTTCCCCAAAAGTACATGGCAAGTGGCAAAATGCATCAGAGCTATTACTTTCCTCAACGACTTAAATTCCCAAACAGTGAACTTTCAAGAGTTTCATGTCCTTTGGGTTATGCAAAGCTTGGTCTGTATCAGAATAGGAGACAAGGTAATAGCACTGTGTTTACCTACTTCTATAACTTCGATTAATCACCCAAAGAGCCCAAATGATAGGCAGCTCTAAACATTACTAAAAGCTACTGGTTGGCACCATTTGTTTTGGTTGAGAGCACCAGAAGGAAATGGAGATTTGTTTTTGTAATTCATTTAAAGACATATAAAGAATCAGTTCAACATCTTTCAATCACTGATGATTTATGAGGCTGTATTAAATAATTCTTTATAGAGATAAACTGTTTTCACATAGAACCCTTCAGTGTCACAGGAGCAAGTGGTCAGAACAGTTCTGAAGGTGCCATTTTATCCAAGTGTTTTCAGAATAGCACAGGATGTGTCTAGAAAATGTACTGGTGGTGATAATTTTATGTGTAAACACATACACAAAATGCAACATCATTTCCTATGTGTGAGAGCACACATGCAATCGTACCCAAATCTTCTTTCATGTTGAGTCTAAGGAGATCAGAGCACTGTGAAGCTCCACTGAACTCTCTGTTTGGTCCCACGGTCATCTCTGTGCATTCAAGTCTGAAGTGAAGACTCTGCCTGAATATGACCATGATGGTCCAATAAAAATAACACTGATTGAGAGCTGTAGCTTTAGCATGTCAAAAAAACCAAAAAAAATTTCAGGTTCTGCTCCACTGAGTCCAACAGTTCACCCAAGGCAGATGAATTCCTTCTGAAGCTCATGAGTGTCCTGTTGTTTGGGTGGGATAGGTGTTTGCAAATGTGTCTTTAGTCTTTCTTTGAATGCACGGGCTCTACATGCTTGATCAGTAATGGGTTTTGGGGGACCCTTGTACAGTAATACAGAGGTTTTTGTAATGAAAGTGAGGTTTTGAGTCTAGTGAAGGGAACACCAAAACCGTCGCAGGGAAGTCTTATATTTCACCCAGCATAACTTGATTTTTTTCTACCTTTCAAAAACATATAAAAATTTGCTTTCCATTCCGGATAGGCCTGACCAGGTAAAGTATTATTTCTATCACTAGTACCTTGGAAACTTTGGGAGGTTATTAACTAATGAATTACAGATTGTGCAGCATCTATACATGAGTCCCTAGAAATTAATTATGTATACCTATACGTACACATATATACACACACACACAAACACTGTTTCACTATATGTTCAAGAAATTTGAACACATAAAGAACAATTGCTCAGTCAGGTAGTGTTTGAAAACATCATCTGGAATTTCCATTTTGATCCTATTCGGGATTTAGCCACCTGTACATGCACAAGCACAGAGACCACCTACGAAGCTCACACAGTGAGATTTTTAATGGAGAGCACTCATATTTTTAGTTAAATTATGGTATGTGTCATTCCTGCTAGAAACAGGTGCATTTATACTATCTGTAATCAAATGACTATCCCCACATTCATCCAAAGAATGCCTCTGAGAAACAACATGCTTTTTACGAAACCCAAATAAATGATTTCTAAGAAAAGAGATACAAGAGAGCAAATCTTCCCCCATGGCTGATCATACTCCTCAGCTGATGCTGCTGATAAATTTGATGATAAAAGCGGGAGGGACTTTCACAGGGGAACTTTACTTTTAAAACAGCTTTGTAAGACTCAAACCTCCTTACATTGCAGATCTGCTGATCCCTGTTGTCTAACTGTGGTTACATGTGCTGACTCCAGTTTCAAAAATAATTTCTTAATCACTTTTGGCTCATCTTGGGTTTTCGCATTGCAAAGCCGATGCAGCTGTGGAAGGATGGACCAGATTCCATTCTTCCTCACACCTCATCAACATCAATGTTAATTAAGTTCTAGGTTTGGGGCCAAGTTACACCCTGAGATACAAATGGCCTCCAGACTGGGGCAAGGGCTCTTCTCTTCATTTGTGCTGTGCCTGGCATGATGTGGTTCATGGATCGTGCCTGAGATTCGTGGGGATTACTGCAGCAAAGATAATAAAAAGCAATATTATATCCCTTAAGTAAATGATGGTAATTCCTTCACACACAGCAGTAGGGTTGTGTCTATATTGTACAGTGACCTGTGGCCCCGCTCTTCTGACTGTCCAAGCTGGAGAACATGGTGGAGCTCACTATGATTTTCTCCTTTCCTCGTGCAAAGAAAAGCAGAGGGTGCAGAGAAGGGGATGAAGTTCACATGTCATTCTGGGAGCAGGGAAACACTGCCAGGCGAGCACATTCTGTGGCTGCAAACAAGCTAATTCTTTAACGTATTCTGCCACAAACTGCTTCCTTCTTCAGGAAATCAAACAAGCTGCTCCATTAAATGCTTCAGACCAGTGATACCTTTCAGGGTTTTGTTTAGTTCAAGAAGACAAGTCCTCGTCCCAGCACAAACCTGGCTTTCCCCCCCTCTCTGTCTTTTCCTGCAGTGTTACTTGAGTCCTCATTTTCAAACGCCGTAATAGCATGGAATAACTATTTAGTTGAACACAATCACACAATTGTGTGACAAGACAAATGTAATGTAGAGCACAGGGGAAATGTGATCCTAAACTCAGGGCATCCATTCTGCACCAGAACAGTCGAGAGCTATGTAGTCTTTGAAAGCCAGTCTCCTCTTGACAATTACCTTCAATTAATGGTACACTGCACTAAGCAGAAAATAAAAACTATGCCATTACATCCTACAATGCAGGCTGGAAGGGTTCCAGGATGGCTCTAAACTACCCTAAAGAGCCTGTGTTCATATTACATAGTTATAACTTTACAGGCCTAAAAGAATATGAATCAACAGTCATTTATGCTGTCCCCTGCACTTGACAAAGCTTATGTCTGAGAGTTTTAATCCTGATGTAGCCAGGAAATATGGAGGCCGTTTTGCGTCCAAAATATAAACCTGTCCACAAACATTGCCTTTGCTACTTTAAAACCAAATAGCTGCCATACAGGTACTTCTTTCATTGGTATGTATTCCATAGAAATCTACTGAAAGAGCAAAACCACACTTGTTTTTTGCAAAGTCTTTACTATGAGCTTTGCATTGACATCCATGCACTTGAACACAGGTCCTTTATTTATATGTTCTCTGATGCATGGGCTTTGGCTAAGCTCTGCAAACAAGAGAGTGATCAGCCAGGATTGCTGAGTATGAGGTGTCCCAGGATGCACCAAACTTCCTGTCCCAGCCCAATCCCACGGCGGAGGGAGAGGTGGGATCCTTGGGAGCAGTTGTCACCTCTGAGCTGTTCCTCCCTGACCTAGCTTGGGTGGCCTTTGGCAATGTGATGATTTTGATTCACAGAAAGGCCACAAGGGTTGGCTGTCCAGGCTAGGGCTCATTCAAAAGTTATGTTGAAAGTGTTGACAGGTGAAAGACCATGCTCTGAAAAAAAATTGAAGACTTGTGATTTTAGTTGTCTCACTTGTTTTAAGGACTTACGCCTCAGTGAATTAAAGTATTTTCTAAATTACAACTTGGCTAAAATTTTCGTGTCAAAACGAGCTTGGATGTGAAAACATGCGTACAATGAGGCAATATCTTTAAAGGGAACACCTCATTTTAGTATGAAAATACATTTTCTTCAGTTTTCAGCCAGAATGCTTGGCTTTCAAAGACAGACCTGCTTTGGGTTTGCTTCGCATTGTTAATTTTTAATTAGACTTTTCAGTATATCAAACAAACATAAACATTTTCCTCTGATGTGTTCAGAAAAACTCTCAATACACTCTAAGAACCAAACTGGGGTGGTTGTTCCTGTGTTTTGTTCGTTTTCAGCCTGATTATGGATGTAGCCTTGGCTCTCAGAGATGCCTAACCTGGTGCTCAGTACCATCCATCACCACAGTCCTCAGCAACAGAGAAGCTGGAGCAGTCTTTGGACTAGAGGTTTTTGCACTCATGACTGCAGTAAATAGCTGGGAAATACCAGAATATGTGATTTCACTTGATCATTTCTAATGTGAGACCAAAAACTCCTGCAGATTCTCCTGGTGAGCAGTGTTAAATGTTCATAACAGGTTATTGGACATTCATATTTTTCAATTTAATTACTAATAAGCTGCTGATGCAGGTTTTTTCTTTTTCCTTAGTTTGCAGGGGCAATTTGTCAGCTTTTCTTGTTTCTTTTTAGCCATCCATACAGTGATTTTTCCTCATGTTCTTCCTGTTTCTGAGATCTCAACCAGTACTTTTGGCAGTTCTGGAGAGACCAGTGGGCATCGTATCTCTCTGGGACATTGCAAGGCTTTACCAAAATCCCTTATTATTTTGAGATATTTGGAACTTAACCCTTGAAATATGAAATGCAACAATGAATGCTTATCAATAATATCTAAGATGACAGTAGTTTAATTGTATGATGTGACAGAGTTTAACTGCCTTGTTTCCCTAAAACTCTTCATGCAAACTTTTGTTCGGGTTAACCTTTAATTACTAATACAGCTTCATTTGGCCCCAAAATATCCACGCTGCTTAGAGCTTTGCTTCTGAAACACGTGATTATTCAGACCCAAAAAGAAAAAGATGTGCTCAATGCACAAGATGCCAAACTGAGATTAAACCCACTAAGGTCTACAAAGCCTGCTGCAAGAACGATAACTATCTTTGTCAAAATCCCAAGCAAAAACATGTACGTCAAGTGAGATTGTCGATAAAATATGAATATGAGGGTAGGACTAAGTTGTGGGTTAGTTTCAAAGAATTTATTTTTCTCTGAGATGCAAAAATTATCTCAAATCTTACAACCCATTTCTGAACACTGCATTTATAAATTCTGATGACATGTGTAGTTTCCTTCTATGGCAACACAGAACTACAAAAGACTTGTTTATTAAATATATCTGTGCATTTCTGTGGTTCACTGAGAGTTTTGGGGTACTAATTTTTTAGTTCTAATATGTCTGTCATTCATTACATGCATGCCCACAAACCTACAGCTTTCTCACACTGGAAATGTGCATCGTAAAAGATGAAAACCCAAAGATGGGACATCTGATTCCCACAGCAACATCATCTGCCACTGCATAATTAAAAGGGTTTTGTCTAGGTGATATGATGGGGATTTCTTTGCTTTGCAGAGCTGTTCTGAGCTGCAGCTAACCCTGTTGTCCCAGGAGATCCTCATGTTAATCTCAGCCCAAATTCTTGCCTGTTCCCCGCTGAAATGTTTATCTGGGATGTGGTAAGGTTTAATTTAAGCATTTCTTAGTGGTTAGTTTATTGGGCATTGCTTGCTAACTCAGAGCTGTACAACACAAAACACAGAAACAAGCATCAGTTTTTGCTTCATGGATAATGCAACTGGAGTCATTGAAGCTTAGTCTTTATTTATGGAAACAGATTGTGTTCCTACATCACAAAGTGTCAAAAAACACCTGCAGATGACTAACTGATTTTACCCTGCATGTAGCACGAGCTGGAGAATTCACCCTGTAACTGTGTCAAAGGGAAATTTATTTCAGATCCTTTTTCCTCTTGATTCATAGACTTTCAGCAACAAAGGCTCTACAACGTTAAGGGATTAACTACGCTAAAATGTGGTGAGTGGCACACTGCAGTCAGGGTTAAGTAAACAGGGCAACTTTGGCTTTTAGGCATTTGCTTCTCTTCGGTGCCTATAAAAGGTACTGGCATCAGGATCATCCTACCCAGGTGATGTTCACTGTTTAGTGGAAGGGAGGTGAAGGCACTGGGATTCTTCCCCTGTGCTGAGAAAAGATGGTGTAAGACCACCAAATATTTCCATTATGTCATCAAATGTCTCTCTGCAGAGCCATATTTTAAAACCAAAACCACTCCGTTATCAGATTCCTTCCACATTCTCAAGGTTCTGCAGGATCCTTGCACTCTCAGAGTTCCTTCAGTTGCCAAGGCTTCCTTCCCTTCTCCCTGCCATTTCCCTATTTTTAAGACCTCTGTATTCATTGTGATCCTTCTCTGTGTTTCCTGGTCACACTGAATTGGTGTCCTCTATGTCTGGGTCATCAGCAGCAATGTTTAATGAAATTGAGATATGTCTGATACTCAAACGTGGACACTTGGATTCCCTCTCCTTTAAGAGTTGCTGTGATTTGTGTTTCTGCCATAGTTTTAACTTCTGACTTTGGATCAGTGCACAGCTCTTCAGCAAGCTCGAGAACCCTTGTATGAGGGCAGATGAATTAGGAAGTTTTGCAAATATGTCTTATGGACTTGCCTATCCATTGCAAGTATTCAATTTATTGTTCCTTGGACAGGCTTAGATCTCAGTTAAATCAATCCACTCTTGAACTGTACAGGACATTTTTATGAATAAAACCCAAAACAAGACTGAATGCTAATTCCAATATTTGTCTTATGTGACAGAAAGGAAAGACAGCTGTAATTCAACTATTTTGATGAATCATCTATGAACTGTACAAGTGTTAACACATCCTATCATTATGATTTCTACACTCCCACCTGCTTCTTTGCTTCACCCACCTGTTGCATCTTGCCTTCTAGATTGCAAGTTGTTTGGGGATGGTACATTGTTTACTTTGTGTATGTTGTAAAATGCCTTAGTACGACCCAGTTAAAGCTTCTAGGCTCTTCTGCAAAAACAAAAGTTAAGAGTATAATGAACATCAGAGATAAGCAGAGGCAATAGTAAGATACTGATTAGTTTTCGGATAGGAGCCTTTAAAGTGCATTTTATTTTTTAGTAATGATATACTTAATGTGTGATAACGATCTTAGTGTAGAATCTGATTGGAAAGTAGACACCTGTTGTTTTTTCTGCAAAGTAGTTAAATGAGGTCAGCACTTTAAGCTTTCTCCCCTCCCTTCCCTCCAGCCCAGGGCTGACCTCACCTTGGTTAACATCACATAAAATTGCAATGCCTGGTCTCACCAGTGCCTTGTGGTGGGAAAATTAACATGTGTTAGCTATTCATTGGTAACAATGCTGGAGTGTTTCAAGGAGGGAAGAGAGGGCTATCAGTAGTTTCCTTGGTCTGATATTCCACGGACTTCACCACACACGTTGACTTTGAAGATGAGCTCTTTTCTGGTTGTCATTCCTGCTTACTGTGAGGAATTTGTAGCCCATTCCAAAGGTACCACCAAAGGCAGCGGCTGGGAGGTAAAGATCTTGGCACGAGCAGGATTCAAGCCCTTGCCCAAGAGGATATGGGCTCATCTGCCTGTTGCGCTGGTCCCCTCCACCATGTATCTGTTTGAACAAGAGCATTGTTGCCTGTTTGGCAATAAAGTATTTAGCAGACACCCGTCATCCATCAAAGCATTATCATTAATAATCACAGTGAGACATTGGGCAGAATGGGAAATTAATCACAAGTGGCAGGTGAAGCACCTCAGTGCAAGGGGAGCTTTTCTGCATGCTGAAAAGGAGCATTTTTCTGCTCGCCTTCACAAAGGGAAATTCTGGGTTTAATTCAGAGCTATGGCATATCCCCCTTTCCTCTGCTGGTGTAAAGGGAATGCTGTATAATCCCTCTATTGCCAAATGGGGTAAGTTTCAGAGTGATAGAAAGTGTCCTCATACAGTCCTACAACAGTGAAACAGGGTGGCTCTTTCTTGAAGAATTGGGAATTTAAATTTCCAGAGCTTGGCATAAGGTTTGGATAATTTCAAGACTCATTGTGACTGAAAAAAAACTTATTGTGATTACCACCTTTCTGCCTACCACATGGCCTCCATCAACAGGTACCATAACAGCAGTGATTCAAAAGGCAGGGTAATAACCTCGATTTAGTCTGATTAATAAAGTAATAAATCTGATTGAAACCTAAACAATTCAAATGAAAGTCCTTCTCAATATATCAACAAGTTGAACTTACGTCACTGATTACAGGCTCTTTTTTTACCCTCTCCCTGAAATGGAAAATGATTCATCCTTTCATTATGACAGTTCTGATCTGAATATCATACTGAGCTAATTGAAGTTTGCCTTTATGTTAGAAAAATCTACAAGACACAGAGATAGTGTGCGTGTCTTTTAACAGCTGCTGTCCCAATGCTTTATTTTTTAACCAAACCTGTGTTACTCCTGTAACTGAGTGACACAAATTACACAGAGTGAAACTAAATAAACACATATTCACATAAGTCATGGAACGTACATTTAACCAAGAAATGTCCAGTATCATTTTCAGCCCTCAGATGACGACTCTCTTACTGGTAAAATATTGATACAGGGATTCTTATTGCTTCAGATTTTAGCTCAGGAGAATGTGGGGGTCTCTGGGAGATGTTGTAGGATGCTTATGAGAGTGACAACTGCAGCCATATAAGTATGAAGGAAGCGATGATGTCAAGCACAGAACTCTGAAGACCTGGCAGTCCTTTAGCACACTCTCATCTGAAAAGAGCTGAGCAATATTCACCTGTCACGTTTCGTATAAGACTACTTTTCCACAATAAAAGCCATTTCAGCATTCCAGGCTCACATCTCTTTTTTTTAAATGCAAGCCAAAAATGGAAGGGTACTGTATTGTTTTTGAGGTGCATTGTCCCTTGAAGAAGAATCAAACTGAAAGAAAGCAGGTTTGGATTAGGAAGGAATTCATCCTTGTGAGGGTGTCGAGGCACTGGCACAGGTTGCCCAGAGAAGCCCCTACTGCTCCATCCCTGGAAGTGTCCAAGGCCAGGTTGGATGGGGCTTGGAGCACCCTGGGATAGTGGAAGGTGTCCCTGCCCATGGTAGGGGATTGTAACAAGAGGATCTTTAAGGTTCCTTTCCAAACCAAATCATTCTATGATTCTATGATTTTGTGATCTTATTCTCCAGTATGTAGGACCCCTTTCTTTTTGCGGTCAGCTTCTCAGATGACAGTAGTGTTTTAAAGCACAGGAACACGAGTCCAACACCCAGGATGAGATCAAAATTAATCTTTCCCAAGAATCCTGTTTTAACAGTGAATGATAGAAGATTTTGAGGAAAAGAGAATAAGAATAATTAATGCTTTGATAATTAGTGATTTACATCATGTCAGCTGAAACTATTTGGATCATAATGTGTGGTAACTTTGATAGACTATTCTGCTATTTGTTTAATTTATCTTTTTTGCCTTTAAAACATCCCACAGCAGTAAGTTCTATAGCAATAGAAAAAAAGGTAGTGTAAGAGGAACATACAATTCATAAATGTATAATTCACAATCATCAGCAGCAGATTGTTTTCCAAGACAGATTCCTATTTGCTTTCATACTTCCTTAAATTTTCCAGCCTTAGCTGATGACAGTGTCATCTTTCTATAACTCTAAGGAAGAAGGTACTGCAGCCACAAAGACCTACCTTGTTATCACTTCCAGGCCAAATTATATCTAATGATAGCCAGGGAGAAGTTTAACTTGTTAGGATAATCAACATCCAGCCCAACAAACACTGAGACTGTTATCCCGAGCCTTCATGCTTATTGTCCTGTGACAAGAGCACTGAAAAGACTGTTTGCTCTACCCTGGGTTACAGAAACCCAGTGTCCCTCTGGGTGCCTCCTCTAAACTCTGGAGCAGAAGTTAGATATTGCAGGACCCTTCAGGAGGATGCTCTAGTATTCCTCTGGGTTGCATTTTGTAGGACATGGGGTAAAATTCTAGAGACCACATTTACAAACTGACCTCCAAGCGTAAGTTCAGCTGAGTCTGCTTGTGTGCAAATCTGTTTCTACAGCTCCCTCTTTAGTGAGACATATGGGCAATTTCTTAAGGAGTTTACCTCTCTTCCTCATAACCTTTGATAATTTGCCACCAGAAGTTAGAGCAGACCTTGGTTTCCATTAGAAATTGTGATGAACATTAGAAACAGATAAGTAGTTCCAGATTTTAAGGGATGAGTGCTCATGAAATATGTGCAATAATGCACTTTAACAGTTACACTCAATAATAGTAATAATAACAGTAACTAGTATCCAAGCCAGGCATATATTTTTGAGATGCACAGTTGTTTTAAAACATCCAGTTATATTTCACATACACAGAATTTGGGGCTCGTGAAAACACTCAAAAATGAGGTACATTCCTTAAGAAGGGAAGGATAACCCTTGGGGTTGCTGAAACTGGGAAAAGTGCCTGTTGAAATATAAAATGCCTTTAAGCCATTTGGGAATATGCTGTTGAAAGAGAAAATCAAAGAGTAGGGAAGTGGAAATGTACTGTCATTTTCTGTTAAGAAGCTCATTTTTTGCCTCCTTTTAGAACCATTCAAAATTACTTCTGACACAATTTAATAATCTACATCAGGTTCCCAGGAGTTAAGATAGCAAATGATATTATGGCAAAAATGTCTTAAATAAAATAAACCTCAGTAAAACCAGAAATGTTGCTTTTTCATCAGATTCTTGAATAATTCAAGAGCTGTAACATCCACTTTTAAATTTTACTTAAATGGGGATATTCTTCCTTCTAAATGACAACAGTATTTTAGTACAAGGCATATGCAGTGGAGCAGAATTAGGTTAAGATTAGGTGTTATGTAAGAGATTGTGTAATGTAACTCTTTCACATGTGATTGTGCAATTGTCAGTATTAATTGTAAGCAATTATCCATGTTCTTTGGATACTGTTGTTCTCCTCCTACCTCCCCATTTCTGTGGGTCACCTTCCAAAATCTCTGTGAGGGGGAGAGAGGCAGGGGGCGCGGGGTGGCGATGATGCAGGGAATTCCTGCCGTGTTTCACAGCCAAGGGAGAGACGCTGGCCTTGTCAAACTCACGCCGTTGCCCAATTCATGGGGGCTGGATCCTGCCTTAGCAGCCCTGCCTGACTTCCTCCCTCATCCAAGAATTTGGTGTAGCTTGTAAACTCCTGTCCAAGGTGCAGATTGTCCCTCAGCCGTGACACTGACCTGGCACAATGTGACAACTGTGGTAGATGAGCTGCTTGTGACTCAAGAGCCACAGCTTGAACATCCTTGCTTGTTTCTTCACGCACATCACGGACTAAATGTATGACAATGAGTCAGGCTGATTCCAAGGGAGATTAATTTCATGTAGAGGAAGGCTCTGAGAAGACCTGGAGTTGTTTTAACACTCTTTTTGCCCTCAGCTTTTAGCATAAGGACTCTGGCAATGGGCTCTGTTGGTCTTTCAAGTGTTCAACAGAGTGGTGCAGCACCTTTTGCTTAGGTAGCAAATCATGCAATTTTGCAGGCCAGCACACATTTATTTTTTTAGCAACTCTGCTGAAAGCCGTATGATAAGTAGGATAGCTTGGGATAAAGGCTGGGAGGTATGGAAGGAGAGTTAGTTATACCAGCATTACATTTGACAGAACCTGTTTTTCAGGTTTCTGAGAGGTGGTCATGATATTCATCCTGGAGAAATGCTGTTCCATTGCAGATTTCCTGAGTTGTCTCTCGAAAAAGGTAGGATCCATCTGAGCAAAGATATATGTTGACAACAGAGGCATCTAGATCCGTGAAAGTCAATCCAGCTTCTCTTTACAGACAGGGGAAATCTGGCTGATATATCCTGTGAAGCCCAGAACTATTTGTCTCATTCTCAAACATTCCTCTCAATCAAGTCATATGAAGCATGCATAGAAAGTGCCTGTTTTTCTCCCCTAACTGCAAAGAGGACCAGAGCAGGAAAGTCCAGTTAAAGCTGTCAAAAATGCATGGGTATGCCTGAAATCTGCTGAAATGAACCATGTTATATTTTCCATTCTTCAGTGTCTGAGGTGTAAAAAGGAGATATCAGTATAGCCTTACCGCTTAGGTTCACTATTTGGAAAATACTGTATTTTAAATTTTTTGTTGTTGTTCCTACAAAGCCACAATTCATACTATAGTCTATTTGATTTTACAAATCAAATAACAAGTAAAATGATGTGCTACTAGGCAAACAAAAACCCCTTCTAAGCTTATTGACACAAACTTTCCTCCCAGTTGATGTTATCTCTTTTCAAATTATATTAGATCATATCTTACCGAGAGAGCAGGCTGGTGAAGTGTGGAACTGAGACTGATGACACACCAGTTTTACTGCATTTAGTTCAAAAATTTGAATGGAGATTCTGCTGGTATGATATCACCATGTAACTAGAGCTAGATGCACATTCATATCTTTGTTCTTTCTCCAGAAAAAGCATGAAGCCTATTTGAGAACTTGTTGAGTGGTAAAATATCTTCCAGTTTGAAAGGAAAGAAGGAAATGAAGAGGGTAAAGGAAATAATTAACTTTAAACCTATAAATATAAAATTGCTGTTAGTGAGATTAAGTGAGCAATGTCGAAACCATATTCAACTTTCTCCATCTATCCTATGTAATGCCTGACAAAAGCCAAAAAAATCTGGCACCTCCAAACACCTTCACATGCCTTTTTTTGTGCTATCCAAAGCATTTATTGCTCTAGTGAAAAAACACCATTCTGAGGGGTTGTGCAATAGTCATTGCACTATTTCTAGCCCTTTGAACTAAAACGGAGGACAGTTGGACTCAATGTTTATTGTAGGTCGTTTTCAACTGAACTGTTCTATTCTGTTGTATTCAAAAACTTCAATTCCAGTAATTAATATTATGCCTTAAAAGCAGTGGTGTCTCACTGAGCCCCATAAAGACCTGAATTGAGTTTGGAAGTGACTTGTTCACCCAAGAGGGGACAAACTCCAAGCAGCGGAAAAATGAAAGCAAAGTGTAATTTTTAATCCTTCTGAAAGCACTTCTTCAGCAAGGTGAAGTTAGGCTAATTAAACAAAACAAAAAAAATCTGGTTTATATCATTCATCTCTAATCAGTGTGCCACTTCCACAGCATCAACAAGGACCCCTTTCCAGGAGACTGGTGTACTGAAAACTGCAAAATTCAAGGAGAATCAGGTTTTATGGCTGCACTGACACTCAGGTTATCGATGCGTTGAGCTATTGATGTGCACTTTAACTCCAGGAACATAAAACGTGCCAAAGCAATATTACATGTGGGAGTTATTCAATAACATGTGGAACGTAAATCTATCCTCTATCTCTTTGCATCAAGAACATTAATTAATTCTGTGATGAGAGTGCCATTTTCGGCTTACAGTGAAAGCTGGGAGAAACTGTCAGTGATCCTTCTGGCTTTAATAACTGTGCATTTAGTTCAAGGAAGGAAAAATGAATTTAGTCATTAAACTGGAAGATTTTCTTGGTCTTTATGGGATTGAGCTGTAGGTAGAACTTGCAGTATTACAGTAGAGCAGTGAAAGTGTGGATGCTTCTTTCAATGTCAGTCTTTTATTTTGTTTGGTTTTGCATTAGAAGACTATGCAAATTCAGGTTCAGATTGTTGTAGAGAGGGGAACAAGGCACTTCATGTGCCCTGGGACACGTGGTGTGGGAGTAACCACATGGTCCTCCTCACATCCAGTTAAATCCATCCCTAATGCACCAATTTACAGGTATATGAACAAAAATGGGTCTGATCCTGTAGCTTTTACTTAAAACTCCTCTTCCCCAATGCCTTCCCCATATCCTTTGGTTTGTGAAAACGCAGGGTCAGCAAATCCTGTGTTTGCTACTGCACATGATGATGGGAAAGGTAAAGATTATATTGATCTCAAAGAATATTGAGACTGTGAGCTCCCGTAACACAGCATGACCTGGAGATAGTGTCTGCTAGAAACAGAGAACAAGAGTGCACATGCTTAAATCTCATGAAAACAGGTCCTCACCATTTATGTGGCAATTCCAAATGTAATATACAATGAGTAAAAAATCCAAGGTCATTTATTAGCTGGCAAAACCCTGGCTATGTATCTTTCTTGGAACAACGCCTTTAATGAACTCTCAAGGTGCAAAATAACTTCATCATGTGCTAGCGTGCCTAATTGGAGAGAAACCTTGTTGATGTCTGCTTGATTTTTAGGAGCTAGAGATAAGAAATTCTTCGTCAATGTCAATAATGGTACAATGAAATAAACTGTACCCACGCACTGATAGCATGAACATCTATAGGGGAGCTGCTTAGGAATTTTTCCAGTAGGATATTTTACGGTGTAAAAAGTGCCAACTCATTTGAGTGCTTGTTTTTTTCCTAAAGAGTTATTTTTGTCTAAGGAATTATTAGGCTAAGGGAAGATGGAGTAGGAAGAGGAGAATGACGATCACATGGTAATCACAACAATAAACTGGGAAGAAGCTTTTTTGAGTCCCTGCTCTGAATCACAGAGGGATGCAGCTTTCCAAAACCAGAATACATTCAAGCCTTTCAATCACTTTCTGGAAAAGAGACAGAAACTGAACACTTCTGTTGTGGAATAAAACACAGCCCCCCTCCCCAATATTCCAAATATTTTTCACATGACATTAGGGAGAGCTGCTTCCTATAACTGCACATTCCTGTGAGCATGTGCAAAAGCATCCTACAGGTAGTATTGTTATACCCCACAATTAACGTAGAGCCAGGCGTAATCTTCCTTGGAGGTTAAAGATGACCAAAGTCCTCATATAATCCACCTCTCCTGACCCTTAACAGCTTCTCCTGTTTCCATTGCGACCATCCCAGCCCCCATCCAGGTATAAGTCCCCCACGACAATCCTTCCTTGAGGCCCAGGGACGTTCACACGCTTTTACTGACTTTGGGGTTTGCTGAGGAAGGAGATGGGGCACCAGGAGAAGGGCACTGAACCTCAAGGAGACTTCCAGCTCCTGAGTGTTGTCTCCTGAGTGTTTTCTCCTGAGCAGGTCAGGGAATGGCCACTCATCTGACTCATCACATGCCCTTGGCAAGGATGTGCAAGCACAGGTCCCTTGACCTATTTATGCCATTACTTCACCAACTGGGCATTTAAATCAGAGGCACAGTCTTATCAAATAAAGGATAATTGATAAAGACCCTGTCTTGTCTTTGGAAGTTCCTGCAAATCATCCACATCTATTTTTTTATGCCCTTTAACATCAGTGAAGGAAAATACTGAAAGACAGGTCTTAAAAAATAAAAAATTAAGTATTTTCAAAACATTCAGAACATTTCTCTATACAGTGTTTGAGAAAACTGCCAAAGTCATTTCCCTTTGTTTGAGAATTTTATATTCCCATAATGCTAGAAATGTTGTTTCCTGGTTGCATATTAACAAAATATTTGCATATTTCAGTAAGAACAGCTGATTCTGGTATTTGAAAAAAAAGAATTCTGCTACTGATTGCTTTTAAGACTGATGGAGATTTAAAAGTCATGATAGTACATGTACAAACATTTTTGAAGGCCAATATCCAACTGATTAGATCTCTGAAAAACTAATTAGCTAATTTTCTTCAAACTCCACAGCAAATTGAAGTATTATCCAAAGCTTAAAGCTGAAAAGTTGGAGAAGGTTTCATTTATTAAACAAGGCCAAATTGTTAACACTTAACAGAGCTTGTTAATTATTTCGGTACAGCAGAACTGTCATACCCTTTAATTAATTATATAAAGCAGTCAGGCTTTTAAAATAAGTCAATATAAACTTAGATTATCTGAGTTGATTCTTATCCCAGGCTTCCTTATTTAAAACTAGTGTAATACTGTTCTTTTACTGGAGTGAATTGTGCTTCAAAATTTTAAAAATAATAAAAAGGTGGAAGTTCAGGATGCTAATATAGCTTCTTACATCTGAATTTCACAGTCAAGAAGAGCAGCTACTCACATTTGCAGTGTATGGCTTCAAAACAAGCACAGCCTGCTTCGAAACAAAAAAATCATAAGTTAAATGTTATGTGTTAAACGTCTGAATTTAGTTTGTATGTCCAGGGACTGATGGCTTGTATTGTTGTTGCTTTTTAGGTTCAAGTTACTCTGATGCAGAAGGAAAGTAGAAACTCTTTGAGTTTTTGCATTTTAGCGCTGCAGTGTGTCCAGTCATCAACCAGAATCTGCTGGCTCACCCTAGAAAATTAAAATAGTGAAAAGGAGTATTGCAAGGGACAGGGAACTTTTTAAAATGATTCACCCGAATGAGAAAGTTCACTTGCAAGATTTAAATACAGAAAAATATTTTCCCTGTAGTTTGCCACAAATACAAGGAAAGTTTTACAGTGATATTCATTGGTCTCTTCTTTAGTTTCCCACATCCGGAATTTGGTCTCATTAGGCTCAGGATGTAACAAGCTCCTTGGAGTAATTTATTCATTTTACATAAATTATGTTGGTTTTTGCTTTTACTGTCTCAGAACCAGTTCCTGTTTGCCACATAGTCCCTTTTAACAATACTTATCTAAAGGGATTTTTGCAGGTTTTTGTTGTTGTTGTTGTTTTTTTGTTTTGTTTTTGTTTTTTTCTCCCCTGGAAGGATTTGTCAATGCATTTTAAAACATGCTCAATTTTTCTCTTTTATTTTGGTTTTCTTTCTAGTTGCAGGTAAGAAAAACTACTATGGAAAGTTTATAGTAAAATCCAACAAAACCAGAAACCCCACCTTGCCCAGCATAAAAATAGCAGTAACATATTTAAGGAAACATCTGTCAGGGGAAGCAGAATGAAATACCTTCCTTATAAAACATCATTTTGCTTGTACAAGGGCCAATCTGTTTCATTCGTTGATGTTCACATTAGGATCCATTTGATTTAACCATATCTTTGCTTTGGAGGAAAAAAAATTCCAATGTATTATTAATGCCTCATTGTGTATGAGAAATGAGTGTATGAGTCAATATTGCTTCAGTGCTGTGCATTATTAAGAATAAGTTAAAGTAGGTCAGCACAGCACATGAGGCTAAATAGACTAATAATGCATCCTACGGTAGACATTCATCTACCAAGGAGTCATGCGTTATGTGCTGGCACCAACACAAGATAAGCATTTTGATTTGTGGATTTTCCAGATCCCATTTGTCCTGAAAAAAGAAATGGCTGCTCCAGTTTCTCCAAAATTCACTCTCACTTTTAATAAAGGGGCATGGCTGGGACTGTTTTTGCTCAAAATTTAGGGGTTTGCTGGGGAGTTTTATTGGTTTGATTTTTCAAAAGCAAAATAAAGTTATATAAAACAAAGGAGATGAGGGGATAAAAGGAGTTCAAAATTTAAAATTACATTCAAGAGTTTACAAGTTAATCACAGAAATTTTGTAGTAGTTCCTGAGTGTAGGGAGGTGAAACAGACTAGAATCTATTATGAAAATAGTAACTGTTTTTTTCCCCAAATTAAAAGATGTGCTGAAGGAAAGCTACAGAGCACCAAACAAGGAAGAGTTGCAAAGTGAATGTGCTTGGCTAGCTGATACTGCATTTTAAGCACTGATCAGTCCAAAAATGTTTTTCTAAATTGTCATCGGCACTCATTCAGGGAAATTCTTCTTCAGAAAGTACTGGAAAATAATAATGTGGCATTCCATTGCTATTAAGTCTCAAAGTTCACAGACCACATCTGTTCAGGTTACAAGTTAAAACTATGCTATCATGCTCAGGTTTTTGTTTTCTTTCTTGAGTATCATTCATCATCAATATGAGAGATATTATAATTGAAAATTATCCTACAGTTCCGTTCCTGGTCTCTGAGCCAAAAGCTGAGTTGTCTCCCCAGAGCTAACAGTACTAAAATGCAGTTAAAATGATCAAGTATGAGTCAAACACACAAAGAGAAAGGTTTATTAAGCAAGGAGGTGCCAGCCTTTGATGGACTTATACTTTAAGCAGCAAGCTTCACTCTCTGCTGGCTGCGTTATAAAACCAAAGGGGAATATCTCCTCTTTTGTTGGATTTGAGAGGATAAATTTAGAGCCATTAGAGGTAAATTTTAAGAATATTGGCTCTATGTTTTCCCAAGCACCAAATAATCCCCAGAACTCTGTTCATTTCCATAGCCTAACATCTGGGGATACCACAGGAGAGGAGTGACCACTGTGCAGCTCCTGCCCAGCACACAGGCAAGCAGAGTTCCCAGGCTGGGGTCTGTGTCCTGGTTTCCTTTCCCTGCTGGAGGGATGTCTCTCTGTCCAAACTGCTGCTGACACTGATTCTGGGTGTTTCACCTGGACACTTGCTGAAAACTTGCTCCTCCCCCTCATCATGTCAGAAGGAGCTGTGGAACCACCACTGCTTCTGCTGCACCCACTACTTCAGCTCAGCCACGTATGGGGCTGATATTTGAAGCAGAAAAAAAGTCCATTAAAATTGATTTCATACACGAAAATGATGGAATTATATATTTAACCTGTCTCTTAAGTGTCTTTAGTGTCTAAATAACTTCTTCCAATGGCTGCCCATCATCTGATTTTGTTGTCTCATTAACCAGTCTTGTAAAAAGCTCGATACAAGTAATGGGAGCATGAAGTGATATCAAGATATCATATTATGATTGTTTTCTGGCCCTAAAATCAAGTTAATAAAGAGGAATGTGCCAAAAGAATTGGGCACTCCCTGGTAGAGAAAAACACAGGATGAACCTGGCGCACTTTTTCAGCAGAACATACTCTTGCATAAGTATTTAATGATTCATGTATATTGCTTAAAGATGAGCTACATATGAGAGAAAAACAAGAAATCATGTGAGATTTTCTCCTGCTTTATTTGTTATAATATATGAACAAATAACGGAGCATGTTGTTAGATACATAAATTTAGTTTTGATTTTGTCCTTATTTTTCATATATATAAATAGCAGATGGCTGTTAGAGAATAAAAAGAAGTAATAACATAATCCAACTCAAGAAAGTGAAGGATAAACACTTTAAATTAATGTTTTAAAGAACATTTCTTAGTATTCCACTGCCTACTAAACACTTGAACATCTTTGTTATGTATTTCTAACAAATCCCATGATCCATGTTTTAATTAAAGAGCTCCAAAAGCACTCCAGAAAAGACATGCTAAAGCCCATCAACCTCCAGGAAAAAAACAATCCTGGTGTTTCCAGCACATCTTCAGTTAAAAAAATAAACAGAAAATTCTTGTATTAAAAAAATCTAAAATCAATCCTACTAAATTGCTCCTGAAAGTTTCTCAATAAAAACAAAGAAAGCATAAAAAACAATATATAGAAAATCCTATAGTGAGTTATCTTAATTATGTACAACAAAAACAAGGTAATCATTGTAAATTTGCCCTGAAATACCAGTTGACTTGTATGTATTATTTTACAAAGCACTTATTTAATCATTTAGGTAAACTTTTCAAAACTATTTCAGCATGTTCGGGGTTTTTTTAATATACAAAGAAGAATTGTCTGTTTTGATTATGTCTTGAGAACACATTGTTATAAAGCAGCTTGGAGAATATGGGAGTTTGCTTATCTTGCTATATTTTATAGGACAATCTTAAACTGTAAACTCTGGTTTTGCAGTAAGAAAAACAGATCTCCTGCCATCATGTGGAATGTAGCAGTATCTCCTTTTTGAAATGATCTGATGTTTGAATACCACCATAGCAAATACATGGTGACAACAACATTATTTTGTGTCTCATTTGAAAACTGAACCATGATTACAGAACTTTAGCATTTTGGTGGTTAGTGTCCAACATCATCTTCAGTGAAACATCCTCAGTGTTGGAGAAGCTCTGCCTATGAGCCCTGGTGAAACGGATCCATTTCTTTTAATCCCTTATGTCAGGAATGTTAAGTTACATGACAGATTTGAGGCTCCTCCTCACAGGATTGTGTCTGTATTTTATATCTCATTGCTTTCAGTGAAGTTACACCAGGAGGTTTGGGTTATACCATGTTCTCATTATCACTATCAGAGTGTCCGAAAATATGCCAGGCCTGATACTTATCTACTGGTGTCATTTCCAGAGCAGAATGAAGCCAAGCTTACCTCTAGAATATCTTGATCAAATTTCAGAGGCTATATTCATGCAAAATGTGCATATACATAAGTGCTGCCAGAGCCACTGGATTTTCAAAGGAAATTCACCCCTCCTGGCAATCCACTTAAAGGCAGAGGGACATCCTTGTCCAAAGGGAATGTAGGTCTTCAGTGTGGAGAGACTGGTCTTGACGGGAAACAAAACAAAAGTAGCATGTGTCGAGTTATCAGGTCAATCACAGAAGCCCAGCGTGGCTGAGGTTGGAGAGGACCTCTGGAAATCTCCCATCTAGCTTCAGGCTCAGAGCAGGTTGCTGAGAACTGTGTCCAGTTATGTTTTGACTCTCTCCAAATATGAAGACTCCAGAACCATTGGATCCTTTTTGACTTCAATCTGTTTTTACAGACGTGACCTTAACCCAAATTTTTCATCTTTCTGCTGGTGTAGACCTTTCTCTAGGCTCAGAGAGGTATTCCAAATTATGGAGGGTTCCTCTACTTACTGCTCTACTCCGCTCATTCTTTATGCAAGAGAGCTCTCAGCTTAGTTTCACTTTTCAGCACTGGGGTATATTTCTCCCCACTATTTATAATTTTATTCCTTCCTGTCACTCTCTGTGCTACTCTCTCCTTTCCTTTTTGAGTAATTTTTCCTGTTTTGTGTGTTAGCACCTCACTGACCCTTGTTTACATCCTGATCGTTTTCTGAGATGACTCAAAAGGATCTTCTTTGCTCAAGGTGAAGTTGACACATGAATCCATCCAGAAACAGAAATTGTTGACAAAATGAGAATATTGGCTTCTAACTACCCCAGAGTTTTCACATGATACCCTTTGTTAAAGCTGTCACTTAAGAAAGAAACAGCAAATCAACATACGGTGATGTATTTGCTGCTGCATCAGGTTGCACACTTGGGCACTGGAAAGCAGAAGACTCTTCAATCTGTGAACTCTCTTTGCACAGAGCTGATCACTTCAGCCTTTCTCATCTCCAGCTGGATTTTATGGAAGGCTCAGTGGGTAAGGATTTTGTCAGATAAGATGATTTTCAAAACACGTCCTAAAATAGCCAAAGTGTGGGTTATCTTGTCTTTGAAAAGCAGACACATTGGACTGCTGCTCAATACAGTGATTTTCAGTTTTCTAAGACAGTGCTAAGATGGAATCCTACCTCTTTGCTATACTCAAAGAAAACACACTCACTTTACAGAGTCATAGAGGAAATTTTCATTTTTCTTAGAAATATCAATCCATTTTAGACTGAAATCTGGAACGACATTGTAGAAATTATGATTGCTCTCAGTTAAAAGGGGAAAATGTCTTTCTAACTTTTACAGCAATTCCTACAACAAATTCAGCTTCCAAAATAATTTGAATCTCCCGTTTTCTTCTCTTCCTTCAGAAAAGTTTTATTTCTCTTCATAGTGACTGACATATCAATCAGTTTTAATGTAAAAATTTCAAACATTTCTGGGTAATGTTAATTGAAAATATCATCAATCATTAAATAGAGTTTGTTCTTGAAATTATTTATGTTTTATTTTCTTGCCCTGGACAATTGCAGTTGGACAAAATGTCTAGGGTGAATGTGAAATCCTCTAAAAACAGTCAATTTTGTCCAAGGAAAGTTGGAAAAAGATCTAATCCCTTCCATATTTCCAGTGATGGTGTTTCCAGGGCATAAGCACTGAACTAAGAAGAAAGATGTATTCAGCCACAGGAGAACTTGTCTAACATTAGGTAGCCAAGAGATCTTGCAGTTCACAGGCACCCTCTGACCCCATACATTTCCAACTCTATTTACCTATAATATTGCTGTACTGCAGGCTGTGGTTTGGAGAATAATGTTCTTAAATCAACATAAAAGTTTTCCAGATGGATATTTATTTTTCACACATCGTATCAAATACCCTGCAATGAGAATTTAACATTGGACCAATATCCTTGGGCATGATGTGCTGTTTTCTGCTTTCGTGGCCCTGTAAAGAATTTGTGAATTCTTCATTCATTCAATGGTAACAATGAATTTTTAGGTGTTGTCTAAGGATTTTTTAGCTTTACCTTTCTTCTCTGTAAAGTGGGATGATTCTCAGTCCACAGGATTGCTGTGAAGTCTAAATCAATTGTTATTCTTGGCTTAGACTCCAGCCTGAGAGGTGTCCTTGAAGAAGTTTTTTGGTTTTTTTTTTGGTGCTGTTAGTGCTAAATATTATGCTAATTCTTAGGTCAGATCATGAACTCTTTACTCAGGCAAAATTTAAAGCGACCTAACTCCTGTGGTTATGACTGAATATCAAAAATGCACTGCTATTTGGACTTGATATTTACAGGGAGAAAAACAGTACACATTTAGTTGTGTGTGTTTCTTTAACAGAACCTTGTGAATTCTTATCTATTTTCATGTGTACACTTATTTATTTCAAACTGTTTATACAAGATAACTAAAATGAATACGAAAGGAAAAAAAGTCTTGCAAGTGTTTAAATACACCAATGTGATGCATTGGCTTTTTACAAATACAAACAATATAATGAATATGTAGCCTTCCTATTACAAGTTCAAGTGGAAAAGCGACACAAGACCAAATTAATCTGTTCTAAAATTCCTTCTGCAATCTCTTGCCAGACAAATGAAGTTCCTTATGGCCGATGTCAATGGTATTCTAAAGTTTTAAAATCAATAAACAGGCTGTAAAATTGCATCTGTAATCAGGATAAGGAACACAAACATTTACAGAGTAACATGCAGACATAACAAAATACTGCAGCCGGCGAAAATAGAATGAGACACCCTGTTCAGATGCCATTATTTTTAAATGCATGTTTAATTTAGCATCTCAGCTGAGATAAAATGCAGACAGAGCCATGTTAAATTGGTATTACCAACTGCCTGGAGATATCTCCAGATTAACCCACCTATCCACAGCCCATCTATAGTAAAAAATAAATTAAAACTAAAAGACAGAATTCAGCCTGTTTAGCTTTTTTTTCTTTTTTTTTTTTTTTTTTTATTTTTGTTCATCTTTTTAAAAACAT
>VWZT01000384.1:396162-433202 GCA_013397055.1 Pachycephala philippinensis
TTTTTAGTATTGTACATCATTGTCAAAACATTCAGAGATAAAGTTTAGCACTGCAGTGAGCTGGTTATTATTTAGACAAGCCACAGCACCAGCACCAGGAAGTTCCCAGGTGAACATGTTTCTGGAAAGGTCTCTGTGTTGCAGCAAGTTATTGCAAGTGAAATGTTTTGGAGAGCTCTAACAGGTGTTTTGGGAACACATTGTGACTTAACCTAGAGCTGCTGCTCTGCAACCTGGCCAGTTTGCTCACACATCCTGTAATGTAGGACTGATTTTTCCAGAGCTTGTGGGAATAACCCACAGCAGTGTGAGTTTAAAAAAAACAACCTTACAAGTACTACAAAAAACAACCTTAAAAGTACAACAAAATTATATACGGGGCAGGGAAGGGAGGTAAAGAAAAGAAGTGGAAGCAGAAAAAGAGAACGAGGAATGAGGTGCATGATGAGGTTATATGGGATAAAGCAATAAGGATGAACAAGAGGTACTTCTCTGTGAAAATGAGCTGTCAGACTAAGAACTGGGGGAAAAGTGACACTTTGAGGAACACAGTCATTTCTTAGAGCAACATCTACCTTTTGTTGTCAGTGTCTTGGGGGCAGATGTGGGGCATTTGGTTCTTAAAAGGAAATACTGAGTTGGACCAAAAAGAGAATTTAAATGAGTGTCTCAGTCTATAAATACCTAGAAACCTACAGAAACCTAAATCCTTAGGTTTTCAGAAGAATTTTTGTTATAGTTTGTGCTTTGTCTCAGCTCCTGGAAGCGTGTCATTATGGAATGATCTCAGATTTCAGTACAATAGAAATGAATCTCTGAAGTGAAGAGTGGGTTTGGTTTTTGGAGTCCTTGTTCTGCCATGGACACAATTGTTCAGCAAGTTATTTTTTCCTTTCTGTGCTTCAGCTCCTAATCTGTGAAATCGGAATGAGTGTACTTGACTTCCTCATAAGAGTGATGCGAAGATAAATACATTCAAAAACATGCAATGCTCCAATAATCCATGGCATACTTGCCTACCATAAAAAAATTATTAATACAGGACAAATGAAATGAAGTTTGGTGATGTGCCTGTACCTGAATAACCCTAAGGGCGCAATAATCAAAAGCCAAATGAAGGAAACAATTTGATGTCAATCTCATGAATTCTTGGAACAGGATTCCGGTTTCTTTTACATTAATGGTTGACAAGATTGCCATCAAGAGCTGTGTATAAGGTATGTCTACACTTTAGTTGCAAGTAGAGGGTTGAGATACCTGTGTTAGATTTAAGCAGAGTACTGACCTAACCACTTCAACATACAACTCCAAGCAAAGTATTACAAAGGTGAAAAATTGTAGAAATGATTTTACTTCAGTAGAAAAAGCACCAAAGAAAATATGGTTCCTCAATAATAGCTTACTTTTAAGGATCATTCTTGGGTACATGTTTCCAAATCTGTTTTAGCCCCAGTTATGAGCAACAGACTGTGAAAGATAAAGGGAGGGAAACGTGATCAGCTGAGTAAGAGGGAGAGAGAAAAGAAGTACAAGGGACAAGATGTATTTCAGGAATGAGCTATGAAATCTATTTTTAAAGTTATCAGGGAATAGAGCCAGAAGGGAATATAGCAGCCATTTCAGGACACAGCTCTTCTTTGGTTGTAACTATTAGAAAATGCCCATTTAAGGGTTAATGACACATTTGGATGGGTGAGCAAGGAGTGTGGAAAGGAATTGACATGAGGGAGTGAAGGTGAAAATCTGAGAATGGCCTGGATTTACCCCAATTACTCTGAGCTGTTCATTTAGGCTTCTTCTTCTCCTGGGTTCCTTCTGTTGTTACCAGAGTTTTCTGTAAGAAGAGAGATACCCACTTCCATAGAGTGATTCAGAAGTTAAAAAGGCCTTCAAAGCCTGGTCTAATTTCACTGTAAACTCTGCTGTGACTTGATGACCTCCAAAAGTCCCTTCTAGCCTAAGTGTCTGTGTGGTCCCATGGTTCTTGAAAGCACCATCTGGATGTAGCCACCCTTTCCACTGACTGGAAACCTAAGGAGGAATATCTTCCTGTAGACGCTCCTCATAAATTCTAGCAAACGATAGAACCTGAGCCAGGAAAAATTAATATTTTCAGAATGAGTGACAAAGAAAAGTGGTTGATTGCACATAGGTGAAGTCCTCAGGTGAGCACTGTCACTCTAGAATGCAAAATATCCAATTACCCTAAAAGTATATAGGACGTGATTTTCTTTGGGTAGAAATGTCTTCTAGAAACTAAAATTAATCTCACTTGGGAACACTTTGAAAAGATATTTGAGCTCTCCTTCTTGCTTTTCTACAGAAAAACCTTGATATCTATTTCATTTTATAGGAGTTACTTCAGTGCAGATACCAAATATTAGCCAGAACATGTCAGTGCTAATCCACCTTTAAGACAAGATGAAATCACACTATTTGCTAATTATATTAGGCAGAGGCATGCTGGCTTTTTTGAAACTAAAATGCAAAATTTCCCATGAAATAAGGCAGAAAAATATTTATTTTTGAAAATACCATTGGAAGTTGATATTCAGGACTTTCTCATTGGATAAGAATTAAAGTTTCCTACAAGGTCTTTATCTTGTTTAATATAACTAGTGACTAATAAAACTTATCTTGTTTAATAATGGATGAACTAATTATCCCTATACATGTTTAATCCTTTTTAAAACCTGCTAAGCTCTTGGACTTGCAGCTATCGTGTGGCAATCAGTTCCACAGGTCAATTATCTATTGTGAAAAAATGTCTTCCCCTTTATCCTCTCTCGATGTCTTGCCATCCCGTTCCATAGGATGCTTCATTATTCTTGTAATATGAAACGGGGTAATTGGAAACAACCAATTTTATGATCTCTATCACATCACTCATGTTTGTTTATCTTCTTCTTTTCCTGGTCTATTTTTCATTATGACCATTTTTTTGGTGCCTCAAACTTTTCTATTCTCCATTGCCAAGCCCTTGCTTTCCTCTGTTTTGATGGTGACAGTAAATTAGGCTCAGAATTCTACCATTTTTCCTGCCGTTTTATTGATAATCACGTAAATTGTAATGCTGAACATGTCACTGTCATTGGCTAGTCCTATAAATGTTGCAGCAGTTATAATTGATGGTTTTACTCACTGCCCTAAGTTGCTTAGCCCACATGTATGCAGCAATTGTTAATAAATCACCGTGTGTCTATGATTACGACATTGGGGAGTTGTTGTTATTATTTCCTTTTTCTAATTAAAAGTAAATAATTCAGGTAGTGATGTATTATCCACTAGAGATGCAGAAAGACTAGAACTTTGCTCATTGCTGCAGTGTCTGATTTTGGCTGCTGGCTGGGTATGAAGCTTCAAAGGGAGTCTGTGCTTTCCCTGGGAAAACTCACGGAATAGGGCATGCAACTCCTAAAATTAGTTTAACAAACCCAGCGCATCATGCTGAGCATATCTGTTAGATATGGGATTAGAAACCTAACTTTTCCCATTCTGCCTGTGTCTGGGGTTATTATCTCTTCCAAAAGCACAATGAATATTTAATTAAAGTGGAACAGATTTACTGGAAGAGATTGTGAGACCCACAATCTCCTGGACTATCTCTTGGTGGTTAGGGTATTCTCCTGGGAGGTAGAGAAATAGAGATGTGGTTTCAAACCCCCTCAGGAGAAACTTGCACCTGGGACTGCCCTGTTCCAGGTGAAGCCATGAGACTTTTGAATATAAAGGAGTCAGCAAAAGGGTTATAAATCTCCTTTTCTTGGATGCGTTTCTCTGTGCTCTGAGAGTGTTTCTGGCTTAGGTGCTGCGAGCCAGATAGGCAGGGAAACCACCTAGTTTGCAAATCCAGTCCATGGTGGAATGAGAATAGGTGTGGAACACCTTGGCAACACGAGCCTGTTCTTCTGTTGCAGAAGAGGTTTTTACTGGAAGAATGGTGGCTGTGGTAACTCTTTTGGTCTGGAGATATAATGTGAGGTGAGGTTTGTGGACAGTCAGTGCCTTTATTTAGACCAAGCAATATCACTGGAAAAAACAGGTAGGTGTTTTAGACAAATAAGCCCCAAAGTTTTGGGTTTTTTTCAGTCTTGCAATAAACTCAGAAATATTTCATGTAAATAACAAACTATGGTGTTCTATGTTAGTCTAAATTTAATAACTTTGTTCTGTAATCCAGCCTAAATGAAAGGCAGAAACTTATGGAAACCTAGGTGTCTACAAGGTCAGGCAAAATTTGGCTATTTTGCCAAATAAAGGCCTAAAACTTTAGGCCTTTATTTGGCAAAATAAAGGCCCTAAAACTTAACCTTTGGCTTCTGCAACATTTTTCAAAGGCTGTGGCTTTGACTTTTTAACTGTGTTTTTCAGCAAAAGCATTATGGGAAGCCGGTAGCTGTAGCAGTAAAACACATTAATCAGTGCTGTTCAGAGTTCCCATCCTCCACGAGAGGAGCATTAGGGACAGCACAGGGAAGGATGACGGTTAGAAGCAGATGGTGAGTAAACTGTTAAGAGTCCAACTTCATTAGCATTGCTTTGATAGATTAATGGTGCCCTGAAATCCTGCCAGGTAGGCTGTTGCCAAAGGTGCCATCTGCGTGGAAAAGCATACACACCAAGAAATTCAGCAAGAAAAAAAAAAGAAAAGGAAAAAAAAAAACCCCACAACTAACTCCATCAGTTACACCCCAAGTTATTTCCACCCACAATGTGCTGATGGATAACTAAAAAGCCATTAGTAATTCTAAAAATGTTGAATTATATTAAAAAATAAAAATTATACTGGAATGTCATGCTCTGTACTTTCAGGCAGTGGGTCTCCTCAATTAATACAATAACATCTTCTATTATCATTATTATATTGTCAACAACATCAGCATCATTGTATTTATTATTTTTACCATTACTTGCAATGTGGACACACCTTGAAGGCCAATTGCTGTATGATTTTCATTTCAGTGGTAAGAGGTAAACCCTGCCCCAGAGAGTTTAGCAGAGCATTTTTCAATTCCACTCCAGTTTAAATAGAAACTATTTATATTTAGTTCCCATTCAAGCCAATACCTGTTTCATAATCAGTTTGTTAACCCTGAATGAGTTTGACAAGTTTCACAATCAAAAAGTAAAACATATAGAAAGAGGAGGGTTTCAGGGGGTAGAAAAAGGTGGCCAAGATTTCAGGTGGGAAACCAAGGTAGAAACTCCATCTCCCCTGACAGATCCTTTACATTTTTGTATAAGAAGCTTTTTTCCTAGCTCCTTGTAGCTGTGTGAGGGCGCCTGAAAGTTTGGTGCTGCACTGGATTAGGAACACGAATGTTACTAATGTCCTAGTGGTCAAGTAAGAGATGTCATTCAGAAGAGCTAAATATCCCACAGTTCTCCTTTCCTACTTATTCACTTCACCTGCAAGTAAATCTGTTCCTAAACATGATTCATTTCTGTATAACAAGATACAACAGTGAGATTATTTCAGGAACCTCATTAGGCTTGCCGGGTTCCAGTGCATTACCTCTGATAACAAGAATCAAAGATCCAACCTCTTCCCACTGGAGCCAATTTGCAGAGCTCTCACCTGCATCATGATCAAAAAGCCTGTGGGCTACATCAGCCTTGCCTAAGGTCTACAAAGCTTCCCAGCCTTGTGGTGTAGAAACAAGGATGGAGGTTGTATGGACTGCTATCTTGTGTGGAAAAGATAGGGAAGGCAGAGGGACAGGAAAGCATCAGTGGGACATTTTTAAGTAACAGAAACCAGCCTAGGTGAAGAATATCTTGACTCCAGATTTCCTTACCCAAATTAGGCGTCTCCACTCGGGTTTCTATATCAGCTGGTGTTTAAACTTCTATTTTTTCCATATGAGAGAGATTCAACTGACCAAATGTAGGTGTGTGGTCCACCTTCCTAACCATGAGCTTTTTCTGGCATTGGCAATACCCTGGGGTACCAGGAAGGGTCAGAGAGGGCCTGAGGGTCTCCTATAAATCCCAAATAAAATATGCAAGGCCTACAAACATCTATGAGATATGCCACGGTTTCTCAAATGGCACTAAATAGCTGTGTGGGCAACTGAGTCAAATCTATATTAATGTAATTATACCTCTAAATTTAGGTGTCTGAATCTAAAGCTGAATAACATCAGCCTTGTGCTGAACTGACCTCTGACAGAAGATTCTGCAGGGAAAAGAAATCCAACAACCAAACAAAATCAGAATCAAACTTTATTTAAACAGTACACTTCAGTCAGGCAGGTTGCACTCAAGGTGAAATGTTGCCCCAGATTCCTGACTTTTGGTCCAAACAGGTTGCCAGCATATGCCAACCTTGCACGAAGTGCTGGGGAGTTGAACACAAACCCAACCTACATTCCAATAGCAGCTAAGCAAAATTTTGATCAGTGATGGCAACAGACAGAAAGAGTAGATGGAAAGGGAGATACCAGGAAAGGAGGGTGGTAATATTGATGACATATAATTATGTGCCATATTAGCAAAGGCTGGGCAGGTGGGGCAGTATCCATTACAAATGTTGGCTGTGTTTAACATGTTGGTGAAGTCTGAGGTGCTTGCACAATGTTGACCGTGACTTCAAGTCGGTTTAAACCAAGCTCAGTTGCGCTCAAGGCTTAGCTCTCGATTCTCCACCTTCCTTAAGAATGTTCTCAGATCTCACCAGCCTCAAACCTAGCTAAATCCATGTATTAATCACAGTTAGCTGGCATGATGCTGCCTACAGTTTTTCATGAGTCGTGGTGAGAATATCCATGGATTCAGCCAGACTTACAAAAAATTTCCCAGGAAAGAAAACACACAGAATGTCCAAAGTTCATGTTAATGTTGATTCACGGCATATTGATTTTCCAAGGAAGCAATAAATCTCCTGTGGATTTAATATTTATTCTGACCTATCCTTAAGAACCATGAAAAAGAACTGAATGGAATTAACTATACTCCATTACAGTAATCTTTCAGCAATGTTTTTGCCTTCATGCTAAATTAGCAATGTCTGCAATGTTTTTTAATTTATTTTTAATATGGACTAGCCTAGACTAAGTCTAGATTTGCAATTTACATACTCCATTGTTTGGCTAAAGAAAGCTAGTTTAGTTATTCTTATTTTTTAACCTGTTAAGGTTCTTTTTATTTTTAGAATACTGCACGTGCTCAATTTAGTTTGCTAGCAGACTCCCAAAATCTTATTGATATTGTTAAATCACATTAAAAAAAAACCAACAAAAACCTAAAGGTTCATTAAACATTAGAGACAATATAGAACTGAGAACAAGATATTATACTGATGTTCTGTATAATATAGACTATAAGGTTTTCCTTGGCTATTTTTATACTGAGTCTCATAATTGTGATAACAGTAAGGAATCTGAGTCTTCTGAAGTCTAAAACCCAGGGAAGGGACAAGGGAGGACTTGGACTAACAGCTGTGGGGGTAGGATTTGAAACTCTTTCAGTGGATCTTGTTCATATCTGCCCATGTATCACTTTATTTACGTTCACATCCACAGCTACTCTGCGCAACCTGTGCCAGTGCCTCACCACCCTCACAGGGAAGAATTTCCCCTTTATCTGTCCTAAGTTAAGATATTGTCATTTGTGAGTCAAGATTGTGAACCCTAAAAATGCTTGAAGATTTTCAGGAAGAAGTAGTTATTTGGGTAAAATGTTCCCAGTTCTGTAGGACCCTGGTAAAAGAAGACACACCAGAAGAACATCAGAAAAATGAAATTTTCTGCATCAATTTGAAGGCTTAGTCTGCCTTATAAACTACCTATTTATTTTCCATTGTCATTTTTATACATTTAAAAGGATGCCAAAATACTGATGCATATCAGATTATATGATATGATGTTCCTCAGATAGCACAGGCACTGCACTGCTTTATGTTTCAATAACTACTAGTGGTCTCCCAGAATATCACTTATTCAGGATTTTCAGTATCCAACATAGATTTTTTTATGCCTTTCAAACTAAGGAGACTGCTCAATTTTTATTATTTTTTTTAAATTACTTGAGGGTTCATCTTTCTGCTTCTTCATTTCCCTCTGGTTTTGATGAGAATAGTTTCTGTACCTCCACCTCTCATTTATTTTCAATTTCTGAAGCCCAGGTTAAGGAGTGCCCACACCCAAACAACAGTGACTAAGACTTTGAAATAACATGAGGCATCTTTAACTTATTCTCCAAACGTGTAGCAATGAGTGAGGTGCAGCCTGAAGAAATTGGGTGAGACAATTTCCCAAGTAATGAATTAATAAATGTTGCAACGCTTGTTAGTGCCAGCCAAAATCTCAGCTTGGCATGCTAGAACGTGATCAGAGCTCTCCTTGCAGCCCCCTTTGCTTTGCTGGACAAGGTTCTCCTATTGTATTCAACTAATGCTAAAAAAAGGAGGATTTGTATCTAAACCGTGCTTTAAAATAAATACTGAGGAGGAAATTCACAGAGCAATAACTGGAATCATACACCAGGATTAAACTGAGGCTGAGGGTTGTGCCTGTTTCCAAGAAGTGCAAGACTTCAAGTCAGTCCTACTCCAGCTGACGTTGGAAACTACTCAACCATGTAACCATTTACCATCACTAGAAACCATCATGTAAGTTTATCAGGAGTGATTTTTCAGCCTCCTGTAAGACAGAACAATATACAAGTCACATGCACATTTGCCTGATCTAATTTTGGCTATCTTAAATTTGGATATTTAATCTAAACTAGCAATCCAAAGTGCCTTTACAGGGGAGAGACAGTGAGAGAGAGGCACCTTGTTGCTGAGGCTGAGAGAATTGGGATTGTTCAGTCCGGAGAACAGAAGGTCTCTGAGAGACCTGACTGGGGCCTTCCAGCACCTGAAGGGAGCCTGCAAGAAAAATGGAAAGAGACTTTTTATAAGGGCATGTAAAAAGTGACAGGACAAAGGGAAATGGCTTCAAACTGAGAGAGGGTAGGTTTAGATTAGCTGTTAGCGGGAAAATTCTTAACTTTAAGGGTGGTGAGACGCTGGGAGAGGTTGCTGAGAGAAGTTGTAGCTGCCCCACAGTCAGAAGTGTTTAAGGCCAGGTTGGCTGGACCTCTGAGCAACCTGGTCGAGTGGAAAGTGTCCCTGGCTGTGGCAGGAGTTGGAACAATATGGTCTCTAAGGTTCCTTCCAACACAAACAATTCTATGTTTCTAAGATTCTAAGGTGTATCCATCACAAAAGCTCTGAGATTCAATTTGCTTAGTTTTGAAGCTGAGCTAATGGAATCATGGAATCAGAGAATAGAATCATAGAATGGTTTGGGTTGGAGGCGACCTTAAAAATCATCTTGTTGCAACCCCTTGCATTGGGCAGGGACACCTTTCCCTAGAGCAGGTTGCTCAGAGCTTGATCCAGCACCTCCAGGAAGGTGCAGTTATGAAAAATCAGCTGTTAAATTTTGAGACAGATGCAGTCTTATGGTGAGAATACCCCATTCCCTTCAGTGAAGCACAAATACACAGGTAAATGTGCCCTTCCAGGGGGCTTGGGAGCTCCCTCTATATTTGTGTAAAGAAATAAAGAAATGTCACCCACTCGCTTGAGAAAATTCACCATTTTATGCAACTGCATATGTCTTCCAACAGAAGTTTGGACTTGATGATCTTGGGGGTCTTTTCTAAGCTTAATGATTCTATGATTCTATATTTCTGATACTGTGTGGCTTAGGCTGAGTGACTGATTTGTCCAGAGGATGGTTCAGGGCAGAATCCCTCAAGGTGGTTAAGAATATCTTCATTACCTTAGAGGGTCTGACCTTTCTAGGAGACCAGGGGCTTTTGTGAATGCCTCCTCCCCCATGTGAGTTCATAGGATCCAAATTCTGCAAACTAAAATGTGAACCAGGATCTGCTGAGTTTCTAGTCAGACTCTGGAAATCAAGGTCCAGGAGTTTGGGATTTTGACTTTTCATTTCCCCAGTGAGACTTAGGAACTTAAGCCTCTTTAGAAATCTGTGTCTCTGGACTTGAGCCACCAAAGCACTGAGCTACACACATATTTCTACAGGAGACCGTTGGCTTTCCCATGTTATTTGTGATCCATGTTAAGCATACTCTTAAGGGCCTTCCTGGCTTGGAGTCTGAAAAATATATCTCCTGAAGCCAAATTTTCAACAGCAGCCTGTCATGGGGGAGGGAGGGAGACTCCAGCTCTGGCTGTCCAACTTTATCCCATCATATTTGGTAGCAGAGGCCTTCTCACTTGCAAAACAAAACACACAATAGTCAGGAACAGGGGCCCTTGACATGCCTGGTATTTTATCTTCTCTATCTTTAAGGAAGGGATATTAGTCCTCACTTCTCAACCTCAGATGGTTGTTGTGAAGATTAATTAGTTAATGCTTTTACAGCACAGAAAATGTAAAGTGCTACTATATAAAAGTATTATTAAGTGCCTGCAGGGTCTTGCTGTCTAATGTGGCTGAATGGGAGAGGCTCTGAACCATGGAGATTAGGCAATTTTTGAATAGTTCTTTTCAAATTGCATTATTTTTAACTCTTTGTTGTTCTAATATCCTCTCAAAAGGGTTTGGAAATATTTACCCTATTCATTGTATTTTTCTATTTTCTTTAACACTCACTTTTAAATAAACACAAGTCCTAGGTTTTTATCTACATACAGAGTTGTATTGGCTTAAATAAAGGTGTGATTTTACACCAATTTCATTTATCCTAATCCTTTTATTTCAATTTTAAATTAAGCTTATTCCAGTTCGGCATAAGCTGATTCAGAACAAGTTTACGATAAACTGAGATAAGCCACTCTAAAACTGAAATTAGTGTGTCCACATAGGGATTTGCTCTAGTTTAAGGAAGGTTATGAATTTGAACACAAGTTATTGTGGCATAAGCTACAAAATGAATTTACAGCTTGCAAATGATTAAGCAGTACCTGCTAATGCACTTAACCCTGAGCACCTCCTCTCCAAAAAACTAATTTTAATCCAGGGACAACCAACCTGCAATTACTGCCCTATTTAAGACAGGGTGAAAACATGCACATGTTAAATCATGAGATCATGGAGTAGTTTTGGTTTGGAAGGTACCTTCAAGATCATTGAGTTCCAACCCTCCTGCCAAGGGTAGAGACACCTTCTGAGGTTGCTCAGAACCCCATCCAGCCTGTGAAGCAGTCAGGACTTGATATAGTTCCAATGAGAAAGGGAGAAAGAGAGAATATATTTAGGGAAGGACTATCCCACAGCTTGGACTGCAGTCCTCTACCTTGCAGGAACGCCAGAGAGGATGGAGGGGGGTTGGCTACCATCCAGCTTGAATGTTCTGTATCTAACTGCTAACAAACTTCAAATTCACCCTTCTTGCTCAATCTTATTTGTGTGTCTGTGCTGCCTTGGCTGCCTCACATCCATGCAAACGTGTGCATGGACATGCTCTGGGTTGCTGTTGTCCCAGTGAGTCACTCTTGCCCTAATCAAAATTGTGGCCATCAACACTGCTTTTGTCTTAACACTTGTAATTGCACAACTGGGAGACTGACAGGAGGCTGATGGAAACTCAAATGTATGCAGGGGTGTTAACAGAAAGGGATGGAATGCAGCTTGCTCTGCCACAAGAGCAAGAAATAATAAGTAAAGAAAAAGAGACGCTAAAGGAAAATAGAGGAAAAATTAAATAAAGAGAGAAAAATAATTCTTTTGTTCCTTGTGCCAATATTAGCTATAGACATAGTATGGTAAAATTAGAGAAAACACAGCGAAAATGCATTTTCGTCTCTAATTTTGGATAATATTGGGTCAAAATATCTGATATAAAAGACTTCCAAGGAATCAAAATTAGACTGCATGTGAAAAATCTACATTTTCCAACAATATATATTTTTATTTCTCCTTAATGACTCAAAATTTTAGTTACCTGGTGTCTGTCAAGCACTGATAAACATGATTAGCAAACCAAATAGGGGTATTAAGAATTTTCCCCTTTACTTAATTTTTTATTACATTCAAAACAGACTGAAGTTTTTATAAAATCAAAAAACTAAATTTAGGCTCTCAGAACCTTATTTAGAAACTTAAGTGAGAACCTTATTTAGCAAAGATCATAAGCACATGTTTAAATTGATCCTGGTTCAGGAATGTGCTTAACTATATGCTTTAATCTGATTAAATATGTGTTTAATGTTAAACACATGTTGAAATACTTTGCTGAATTGTGGCCTGATTTTCAAAAGTGTTAAGTACCTTGAACATCTCATTAAGGTCAAGAAAAGCTGCAATGTCTTCATGCTCTTACCCATCAAGGCATTTTCTTACATGTTTAAATTCAGATTTAGGAGCCTAGCCATTTTTTTTTTTAGTAAAATTTTGGACTTGGTTTTGCTGAAGATAAACAGAGTAACATCTGGATTCATACCTTATCTGAACTATCTACCACTAATGAGTTTTCAAAGTTGGACTGAAGGACCGAAAACTTCAGCATAGCCCCAGTTTGTTTGATTTTCTTCTGTTTTTGTTTTTAAAATGCAATTTTTAGTGCTCTCTGTTTCCATTTGGAAAGGCTCTGCTCTTTCCAGTCCCAGCCAACACTGAGAAGTGAAAAGGTGTGTGAAAAGAACTATTACTACTAACATTATTAAGTGCTGACAGCATTCTTAGTTCAGTACAAGACACGACTGAAGGCAGACCCTTCTTTGCACATCTTACTCACAGGTAGTCTGGATTTATTTCAAATTCCAGATGGCTTTTCAGGGTGGTTTCTATTTTATCTGAAATAGTTTTCCTTTTTCTAAGAAAAACAAAGAGATAGTTTAGGCTTAGAAAGATTTTTTCCTCCCCTATTCTAAGATTATAACAAATTAAAGGCCAGCCATGTTTTGGCTTCCAAAACTTCTAAAAGTCTGCTCAGTCCTATTGCTCTTTTTGCCATTGTTCTTAAGAAGAAACTCTGGCTTTTAAAGAGCTTTTCACTGCACAAATATATACATATATATGTAGGTTTTTGCATCATTTTTTTCTTCACAAGGAACATTCCTATAACCTTCACCCACGTATTTTGCTTTACATCAATAGCAGCTTTCCTCTTGACTCAGAAAAGCTTTAGATCTAACCTAAAAGCCTTTCTGCAGCTGAGCCTTGCTAAGGGGAGGTAAATCTTAGCCTGTTCCCACCTGCTTATATTCACTGTTTTCTTCCAGCCCCCTCCCTCACTAAGAAGGTATTTCTCACTTCTGGCCCCCAACACACACACAAAACCTGTCATCAGGGCAGCAGCTGCCTGATCAGGTTTTGTTAAAGTGCTCTGGAGGAGAAACTCCTTGCTTTTGAGCAGACCTGGGAGGTGATGGAGCTGCACCACGGCACTGCTGCAGCTCAGCATTTGTGTGAGGCTGAACTGCTCACAAGCAATTCAGGCTCTGGAGTAACTGAAGTGTTTGTGACACCAGCCTGAGCCCAGCTCTGGCTCAGCCTGTGCTACAAGGCTCCTCTCAGCTCCTCTCCGTGCCTGTACCCAATGCAGCCTCACATCCTCTACCTTTTTTTCTGTGTCCTTTGGTCTCTCTTTTAGAGCAGGAGCCAAAGTGGGAGATACCCCTTCTTTCTTTGTGCCAGAGGAAGGATTTTCTGCTGTTAGGTTAACTCTGGAACAAACCCGAGTTGTCACCAGAAGAGGGAGGGGGCATTAGTCTTCAGAAGAGAAGAGTTGGGGTGGAAAGTCATATAGGAGGACCTGCACTCCATTGTGGAGCAGAAAAGAAATTCGAGAGAGAAGAAATGAGTCTTAATCACCTGTTGTGCAAAAGGCTCCAAAAGGGAGTGACTTCTTCCAGGAACAACTCCTGCCCCTTCCCAAAAGATCAGGTAGGAAACACAATTTACCCCAAACAGTTCCCCTCTGTCCTCCCTGCCCCCAAACAGAGGGAGTCCTTGTACAACATATTTAACTATGCTGTAATATGGGACAACATTTTTGATACGTTATCCTAATTAACAGAAATTTTAAATTATATTTGTTAAAGCTATCATGGGGTCTTGTGGACTACAAAAGGGATGGTAAAATTTTAGGATGCATGAATGTGATGACAAGAATTCGGGAGCAAACTGGTACTGATTGCTACTCTGCTCCTGTGTGGGCAGAACGGGTCCTGTGGCTGTAGTCCTTCAAGCAAGTTCCTAAATCCTTCAGTTTGGTCTCACATAACATTAACTATCTAAAATATATCTTGCCTAGTTGTCCAGGCTCCCTCTACAGATAATGTAGAGAAATCCATTAGGTGATTCATCCCAGAATCATGATGTTATTGACTCATTTAATGCATGACGTCCATCTACACACATTTGGACTACAGAAGGAATTAAGACAGCTATCTTATATTAAACATTACAGTTTAGATGGCTAATATGAAATGAAGCCATCCTGAAACCTTTATCAAGAATGCCTGACTATCAGATCAGCAGAAGAATTGCTTTGGTACCTTTACTCCACCTCAGCTGAATCACAAGCTTGTTTCCTTATCGGGACTTGTTTTGTGTGTTCCAGATTAATGATAATCATGATAATTCTTTAGGGAGATTAAGTAATCCTGACAGTCACCGTGTAATAGGTAAATACAGATATCACTGGTTTACAGATGAGGAAATAGTCAGTGAGAGTTTAAGTGACTTGTTCTATCTAATTTAATCTTGTTTGAGTTAATCTAATCTATGTTTTATAAATAAATCACACAATCACTGTGATATGTAGGTAATAGACAGTCAAGACAGTGCTGGAGACAGTACTCAGGAATTCCTAGCTCCCAGGCCTATCTTTGTCCCACAAAACTGTTTCCTTAAGAGCCAAGACATATCAGCAAATAGTCTTAAAAGTTTCCATGAAGCATTTCTAGGTCATGTATTTTAATGCAATTGAGGTTCTGGAAATACATCAGTTCTCTTGCCTTCTCTGAACAGATTGGGATAAGGGTTGTTGCTGCACAGAAGAGCTGGGTATATGAGGAAATGGATGAGAGAACTGTGTGGTCAGTGTGATTTATCTTATTCCTTTGGAGTGTTATCTGGGATAAGAGAAGACATAAATCCTTTTGAGAACAATGTGATATAACTTTCATCTTAACTCTTTCCCCTAAGAGTTACAGGGATATTAAAATTAATGAAGGAAAAATATTTGTTTGAATTATTTTACGACTTTGTGGTTTTTGGGGTTTTTTTGGGTTTGTTTTTTTTTTTTTAGTGGATTTATTACTTTTTTGACAAATTGTTTCTAACCAGGTAGTATTTACTCCTAGGAACTGAAATCTTTTTGTGAGATGGGCCTTTATGGACAGTGCCCTTACTGGGAACCAGAAGCTCAGATCTATAACTCACTTTTGACTTATGTAAGAGAAACGATGAGGTCCACTCTGCCTGAGTTGCTGCCTGCTGGAGCAAGAAGGAGGAAGCTTCAATACCCCTTCCTAGCTCAGATAAAGTGCAGATATGAACCAGTCCGGAATGAATGTTTAACCCTGGGAGTATTTGCTATCTTCGGGCAATCTCTGTTTTCTTTGGGTTTTTAAAGTGCTTGGTTAAAGTTGGTGGTTTTTCTGTGGAAAAGGGAAAAGGTTTTGGAATCTTACAAAGACTGTGGAGGAGGGAACATTTGTTTTATTCAGTTTATTCGTCTGGGAACACAGATCTGATAGAGATACTTTGGAAGGGAACACATTATAGTACAGTCGCAGGACTGCCTTCTGGGGGGTTCCCCAAAATATTGGGTGCATTTGGAGAGTGAAATGCAGTTTCCAGTCTGTTACACCTGGAAATGATCTCCGTTCTCAAATGCATGATTTCTTCCCTGTTCAGTTTTTACTGAGGGTACAGCCAGTGCGGCCTTCTCTGATTAGCTCTGTCTCGGAAGTACGGGGCAATCACTTCTCCACAGAAACATGTTCTACCTCTTTCAAAGCCTCTGGTTAAATTTTTATCTAAGTCATCAGATTTAGCAATTTGTAACTGATCTAATCTCTCTGCAAAATCCTTGCTCACCGAAACTGTATCCAACAGCTCTTCACTGTAAACCTTGTTGTTCATATAAAAATAGAACCGCAAATTATGTCGGTGTCTTTTCTTTATTCTCTTTCGCTCTTTTTTTTTCAACTTCTTATGACCTATCGCCCTTTCTTTTAACCTAAATCAAACAGATTTTCAGATTGGCTTAACAATAGCACTGCATGAATCATATCACCAATTGCCAGCTATCATACAGTGAAACAGCTAATAATGTATAATTAACATTATAGGCAAGTAATGAATCACATCATCATTGCTGACTGTCTACCACATTATTAAAAAGATAGATTTAAGTAATCACATCTACCTTTTTATTTTCTTTCGTCCTTCCCCCAAAGTACTCTAAGAGGAAAAGGAAATTCCAGTTGTGTATGTAAGCTGTTATTTCTATCAAACAACATGATTCATCAAAATGATTGCAATAATCACTCACATAGGAAAAACCTAAGACAGGTAAATAGGTTAAGGCTTTCTGTAACATCATATTTACTGTCAGCATGTGCATTCAAACAAGCAATTTGCTGAGACCAAGAATATCTATGTGCAAAGGACTAAAAAATTCAGTCAAAAAACCACATTCATGTACCCTGCAATTTGGAAAATTATTAGAATTCACCTTGTTTAGCCTGGAAGAAAGGAGGTTCAGGGGGAACTTTCTTGCTCTCTACAACTACCTGACAGGAAGTTGTAGACACATGGGGGTCAGGCTTTTCTCCCCAAAAAAAATAAGCTGTAAGATGAAATGAAATGGCCCCAAGTAGGGCTAGGGGAGGTTTAGATTGGATAATAGGAATAATTTCTTCACCAAAAGGGTTGTCAGGAATTGGAACAGGGTGCCCAGGGAAGCTGTTGAGTCACTGTCCCCAGAGGTATTTAAGACATGTAGATGTGACACTTGGGGACATTGTGGGCTTGGCGATGCTCTGCATTGGTAAAGGTACCAAAGGGTTAATGATTGGACTCTTAGAGGGTTTTTTCAACCTAATCAATTCTGTGATTCCAGGATTCTCCAGGCTCCAGCGTGCAGCAGCTGTTCTCTAAGAAATTAACAAACATAATCTTTATACCTCCAAGTTTAGGTCCTAATTTTTTTCCAAGTTAGGCAACATATTCCAACAGCCTGTTTCACATCTTCTGTACCAAACTACCATATAGTTTCATGGCGCTTTTTTTTCTATTTTTTTTCTTTTCTTTTGCCCCAGTGTTTTTCCAGTTTTGGCCAATAATTCTACCCAGATGTCAGCATCCAACATGGTGATTTTTCAGCTCATGTTTCACGGAAAATGGTGATGATACTGTGGAAGTCTTCTGTTCCTGCTCTCCTCACAGAGCTCACCTTTTGTTCCAGCTGGATGAAAGTCACCAGAAGCTCTGCCAAAGCTGTTAATACATTCCAAACTGGAAGTTGAGGAGAGCCATGTCAATAAAGCCCTGTATAATACATGCACAAGGTCAGGTGAAGAGTGTCTGCCGAGCAGTTTCAGTGACCTGTTTGTATCATTCAATCTGATCAGTGGAGGAGCAACAACTAAAGGTAATGATAAAGCTACACAACATTCATTTTCACTGACCCTTAAGTGCAACCCAGGGACCCACCTTGTTAAGACTATTTACACAAACGTTGAATAGATATTTGCATAAAAGAGAGTCAGGGCCTTTTCACTCCTTTGTATGGTCTCAATGAAGATTCTTCACAATATGTGTCTTCCCAACATCCCTCACATTTGGAATTATACTTGTCTTGCAAGTAGGTAGAGAATAAATCCCTTCTTGACAGAAGTTAAGAGTATTGAAATGAGGTTTCCTGCTTCAGTGGAAAATGTTTTTGATACCGAACTAACCTTCCCCCTATAAATTTTTATTATTATTTTTTTTCAGGTATTCTAAAAAAAAAAGTTAATGGGGATATTTTAAGGTTTTTCAACAAACAAATTTACATATATTTTATCAAAGAAAATAAACTAAGCTGTTTTCAGGTATTTTTGCTATATTAATATCCTAATATTTTTCTCCTTCATTTCTCCTCCATTTTTCACTTCTTCCTTCTGGGCAATTTTTTTCCCCACCTTTACTTCCAGTTTGGTAATGGAAAAAAAACCTAGAAACTTTGGATGAGGCTTACTGAGTTAATCATCATAGTCTCGTTTTTTTTGTAGTGGAAACACCTGCAGAAGGAAGATCCTCTGATTTAGCTCTTCCAAAGATGCCTATAGCTGTCCTTTGAATACAGACTATGCCTATGGCAACTGGCGTAAGTGTAAATACATGAAGTTAAATGATAGCAATACCACCCAGAAATGAAAACTTGAAATAAACTTGATATTCCCTTCTCTTTTGATACATTTTTTCCCCCTCCTTTTGCAAGCCAGAGTATAAATGGGGATAAAAAATGAGGAAAAAACTTGAAAAATCACCAGTATTCAGGTTGTTAAAGAAAACTTGGGAACAAATACTTTTGAAGATTTCCTTTAGCTACACGTTTTAAGATCCAAATAACAATAAGAAACTCAAAGAGAAACTGTCATAAAAACCACTCAGTGTGTAAATATCAATTCCACATAGCACAGCAGAGGTGTGTACGACTGATTCTTGCACACTCACCAGCTAAAGGGGTCAATCAGAAGTGAGCTCATATTTATACTGAGTTCAAGAAGATTTGAACATATAAGACTCCCTTCCTACAAGTTTCCATTGACCACATGGAAGACACAAAATATAAAGAAACTGGGAAACAGGATCCTGAGGTGGTGTTGCAGCAGTTGGGCTGCCGAGCTCAGAAGGAGCAGTTCTGGATTATGACCTCTGTTCCCAGGCTTGTTTATGTATTTTTCATTAGGCAGTCACTGAATAAAACAAACCTGGGAGCTGTGCCAGGGGTTGTCCACACCCAAACAGTTGCAGAATTGGGACCTCAGTCTTTCCCACAGATATGTTTTGTCGGTTTTTCCATGCAAAAAAAAGTAGAATTTTCTCCTATAGTGTCAGTCACTTTTTTTTCTTCCCCAACAGCATTTGAAGCAACATAAATTAGGGTGTTTATTTATGTTATTCTGTGAATTATTTTCCCCATTGGTAACATTTTAGGTATTTTGTTGATATTGTTCCAATTTCCTGGGCTATTTGATAGATATGTTGATATTATTCCCATTTCCTGGGCTATTTGTCAGATATGTTTTTCCTCTTGAACTACAGAGTAATTTATTGCTTTATGGAATTACAACTTCCAAAACCCAAACTAACTTTAGTGACATTTTCCTTTAAGAGAGTCCTCCCACATGTTACCAAATTACATTTCAATGTGTCTCACTGAATTCAAATAACATTTATGGTATTGGTCAATACACAATTGAGTTGCCTGCTGGGAAAAAAAAAAATCAAGCTGGTATAAGTGTCAATTTTGAAGTATTAATTACAGTTTTATGCAGTAAAGTATTTATTATATTATCAAATTAATACACCTTTTAGCATGTCAGGGTCTGTGGGTAATTATAGTTTAGCATTGTGGTAATAATTTGTATGATTTATGTTACCTATGGAGCAGAACTGAAAGCCAAAAAGCTGTCTGGCATAATTACTGTTAAGAGGTAAGATCAACAGATATCCCCAGCCAAAAGAACACAGCCCTAAGGGTAGCAGACTCAAACAAGGAGAAGTCACCTCAGGTATTTGCTTTGCAGCTTGCCTTTTCTCACCTGAGAGACGGCCCACCCACCATTCCAGGCTGCATTAACAGGAATTGGGTGCTTTTATGTTCCTGCTTTCCACTGACCTTGAAGTTCTCATTTTTAATTGAGACATAGGAAAGTTGTAGAGAGGGACTCTTTGCAAGACCTTACTCTTCTGAAATGTGGAGAAAAGGGTTTTCCATGAGATAAAAGTAAGTGAATTATTGTGGTTTCGCTACTTTCCATTGATTTGGGCACAGAAAATAGATATTTTTTGCGTGCCTGTGTTCTTGCTTTTATTATTTTTTGTTCTAAGTGCTGTGCAAACAGAACAGAAATAGTCTTTACACGAAAAGACTATGCAAAACATTCTATACAGTTAAAATTTATTACAGTTAAAGCAGATTCATGAGTGACTTAGCAGCTTGACTAGAAATAGGCTGAAAGTTGCCGTGTGTTCCCCCAGTTTCTGTGTATTTATGCAAATAAATGCATAGAAATCCAAAGAGTAACCTCATCTCCTTTCAAAGCTCAGACCTCCTCTGGCAAATACTTAGCAATTTTTTTTTTTCTCCTGAAATAAGGTTTCCAGCATTTTTACAAAAATAGAAATATCTCAGGAACAATCTAAAAATCTTGCCACTAAAATCATGATCACACTGTCCAGTCAAAACTGTAAATGTGTCTTGCTTCCTTCTCCCCTTCCTCCTCAGCATCTCCCTTCCTAATGGAAAATGAAGGTCTGGTATCATGTTCAGTGAAGGTTGCAGACTCAAGCCTCAGATGATGAAGGTTATGAACAAAGGCCAAGATCCACAAAGCTATTTAAATACGTAATTCTAATTAATTTATATGTGCCTGATCCTGAAAACATTTATGTATGTACTCAACTTTCACTGGCCCTGTGATCCTTCCTGGAGTCAAAGACATTACTCACCTGCTAAAATAGAGGTCTGTGAACTGAGGTTCCATGAGGAAATATCAAATGGAGAAGGTCCTGCCAGCAAGCCCCTCATTTATTAAATTACGGAATGTCACAAACTGTGCCTGATTTTTGAGAGGAAGAAGTTCTTGTTTTCCTTCCTATTCTTGTGCCACTTTATTTCTGGAACTCTGTCCTGCTAGAGGGAAAAGTAGCAGAAAAAACCCAGGTACTCATTGACTCTGTTCTGCATTTTCCATGTGAACACTGACTGGCTGTGAAGGGGCTGGAATCAAGCCTGAGAGGAGGATATAAGCGTGGAATTCAACTCACCCAATTTTAGGTATTAAAAAGTTAAATGTCTAAATCTGAGCTAGGCTCTCCTCAGAGTCGGCAGAGACGTGGGCACCTCCAGGAAGGGACTCATCCAGCCTATCTCAGACACATGTGATGGGATAAGATGAATTACACTCTGGAGATGCCCATTTCTCCCCACGAAGAGAGCTTGGAGTGACGAGCTCAGACTTAGTTGTTTAGTTTTAAGACGTCCAAGTTAGGGCAGATGAATTTTACCTCAAAGGCTTGGAGTGTTTTCCTGAAACTCAAACCAGCCTTTTGAAGTTCCCTCTTCATCCTTATAGAACACAGGTGTGCCAATATCCAATTTCTCATGTTTTTAGTTCTACAGGAATAAAGTTATGTGTGTCTGTATGAGTATGTACATATTTAATGGCTACACTGTCAAACTGACCTTCAGCAAATAATTAAAATGCATTTTAATCCTGCTGCATAATGTTTCTGTTGGCAGGGACCCCGAGGAAGGTGCTCTCCTCCAAGGAGGCAGCTGGTGGACTTCTGCCCACTGTGCCATCATTACACAATGAGTGGGAGTTTAAGTAGCTTTTAGGCCACCCTACAGCTTGATAAGGCCTCTGTGTTTTATGGGGCTAATTAATATAAGAACGCCTTCACTTGGGCAACTGTTATGCCTTTATCTTTGTTTACCTCCTGGAACCACCTCATCTGATGAATGTCATTAATTATTGCCAATAGTTGGGCAATATCCCATGGCATGATCCTAATTCCAAGCTAGCCATTGAAGTTCTGAGGAGTGGAATTAGTTCTTAAATGTTTATTCACATGCTTTGACATATCCATACCTTCAGATAAACCAGAGTGATAGAGTTCTAAACAGTCTGATGAGGCAGAAATGCTTTTGAACTATCAAGGAATTAGAATGATTTAACAAGTAGGACCTATTATTATAATTTCTTTCTTTTCCATGGTTGTTAAATATCTTTCCCATGTGTTATCCTTACCTGGAAGATGCAGAAACTTGAAGGCAGGAATTGCTTGGGCTGAGGAATAATGCCAACATTATGGAGCACATAAAATTGAAGCAGCCAAGTCAGTGTAAGTCATTTCACAAGCCTGATACATGTGGATGACTCACACAGCAGAATGGAGCTGGTTGGTCAGGGCCCTTTTTAAAAACAAACAAACAAAAAATAGTCAGTCTCAGACAAAGAATCCCATCGTGCTTTGCCATGCTAATTTTTAAAGAAGCATACAATTATTTTGTTACCAGTGATGTTGCCCAGGCATGAGGGACTTCGAGGTGGTCTCAAATCAGGTCAAAAATACTGTTCCCTTATAACTGAGTTCAGGTGTTCTTTCTAACACCCACTGTCTATTCTGGGAGATAGGATGAGTAACTTAACCTTATTTCCTCGAGTAATAATCAGAATGATATGTTTAATGGGAATAATAGTTGTCTCACCTGCCTGACAGGGAGAAGGTGCTGTGAGAATTAATTAGTTTGTGAAGCACTTTGAAGATAAGTGCTACGCTATTAATAAGTAAAACCCACTGCACTTAGATACAGCTTGCAAGTGATTGTATTATATTACAGTGCTTAGATAACACAAAGATAGTTACCTTAGAAATACCAATAGATGATAGAAGGAGTGAGAGATAGATACTTCTATCCAGATTTCTTGTGTTTTCATTTTGTCACACAATTTCTACCAGTTTAATGATATTTACGTCCTAAAAGATGTCCCAATAGTGGAAATTATCACCTGTATTTAAAAGATGTCACAGGAGAAAAAAAAAAAAACAGTGGGGAATGGTGAGTAAACATGGCCCAAGAGTGAAAACAGAATGACCTCTCCAGAGCCTCTTCCAACCCTGTGTAATCTTTAAAAATAGTTGATTAAACGCAACTCAGATCATCCAGTACAGCTCTGCTCACTGAGCTTGTCTGCCATGAGTAGGAGTAGAGTTGGTGGACTGAGTGAATAGTGTTCACTAAAAAGCAACATTGTGAATGCGTGAGAACTGGCAAGAACCAGTCACATCTCAAATATAATTAAGTCACTGAGTAAGGAAGTTTAGTAACTTCTGGGTCAGCCATGTGATCCTGTGATGTGAATTAATACTCTGGCAGTGGGAGCTGAGGGGTATTTTACATCTGGGAGACTGACAAAATCTGCTTGGAGGAAAATCAGTAAATATGTAAAAATAAGTGAGTTAGTGTAGAATTATTCACACTTAGATTTGATTGTCAGGGAGGCCGTTGGCTTGTAAGGAATAAATATAAGTGGAAAGCTAAAATCTCAAAGGAGGAAGGTAAGACAGCTGTTGGTAGTGAAGGCTCCTGATTCCACCCAGGTGTCCTGACCTTTGCTTGTGAATAAGAAAGTCCTTAAGCAGTAATATGGAATTTTTTGTCTCCATGGGGCACTGCATTACCATGCTGTCACTAAGAAGTGTCCATGCCATGTTTACAATACCACCATGTTTGTGCTAACCATGTTTCGTCTTTCCCATCAGGCCAACATCTCAAGGTGGAGAACTGAAGAATCATGTCAGAAGGAAGGAATCAAGGTTGGAAAAGACCACTATTGAGTCCAACCATGAACCCAGCCCTGCCAGATCCACCACTAAACCATGTCTCTAAGTACCACATCTATATGTTTTGAAAACTTCTAGGGATGGTGATCCTATCACTTCCCTGGGCAGCTTGTTCCAAAGCCTGACCACCCTTGCAGTGAAGAAATTTTTTGTAACATCCAATCTAAACCTCCCTTGGCATTTCTTGAAGCCATTTCCTCTAGTCCTGTCACTTGCTACCTGGAAATAGACACTGACCCCTACCTCAACACAACTTTCTTTTGGGAGAGATAACTGGAGGACTTTATGCAGTTGATGAAGATTACATCCATTTTCAGGTGTGATGTGGGGCTTCTGAATCCTTCACAACCTCTTCTAATTTCTTAAAGAAAGAAGTTTTAGATATATCTATTTACATATACACACACATATATATATATATATCTCTATATATAAAATGAATAGTGTGAAACTACAAGGCCTTCAAAATTAGCATGATGCTGGAAACTATGCCCCTGCATAGAGGCAACAGGGATATCATCCTAATTCTCTTTTCCCTAAAAATCTGTAGAGAAATGGACTTTTTCTTGGCTGAGCAGTGCAGGACCTATGACACCACCTCAGCAGCACTGGCAGCACGCAGGAGAGGGCAGTGCCATACCCACACAATGACCACTCTATTTTCTTTGAAAACAGGGAGACTGGGGGTCATAAAAATCAACTGAAAGCCATTTCTGTTCCATTCTCTGCTGAATATGGGGGTGTAGCTGCCATCAATGTTAATGAGTGATCACGTGCATCGGAAGAAGAACATCCTCTTTTGTGAAGGCAAGATGAAAGCCTTTTATAAATATGACCTACTGGTGAAAAAGGCGTCCGTTCAGATCAAACCTATGGGTTTATACTGATGGGTTAGATTTTTTTTCTTAATACAATACATTTTGTTAAGAAGAAGGATTAAAGTATTTGCCAAAATGATTTGTGTTGACAAAATGGCTTAGTACATTTGGCAGATTTATTTTATGAAGCAGAATAAATTAAGGTGTCTCGTAAAAAATGTGGGTTATATCCAGTGAAACAATTTCAAGTATTTCAGAAACTCTATTTTTATTCACTTTGCAAACGTGCTTAGTTGAACTGCCAGTCACTGTTACATTTCCATTTCCAAGCAATTAATTAAAATCCCAAATCAGGTTTTTTCTTGATCATGCCAGCAGGAGTTGGTTGCCATGGTAATAGGACGATCAGTAGCATTTGGGAGGGAGGAGAGGGAGAAAAAAACGTTCTGCATTTGGGCTTTTATTATTGAAACATAAGTGCAGGTCTGGAGGAGTGTGTTGGCTCATCTCTGCCAGCCTGTGGCCCCAATGGTGACGACTGGAAGTGAGCGAGGGTTCTCAGGATTATGTTATTGTCAAGGATATCATTTGGTCCAATGTAGAAATCATTAGTGAAGCCTTTTCAGTCCTACAGTCTATAGGTTGTGACTGTGAATGCAGCTGATCACAGAGACTTTCAGCAGTGGTAAGGAAGATTTTTCTATCTATAATTGCCCACATTTGCAGAGAGCTACCACATGTAATGGGTTTTCTCCCCCACAGGCCTGAAAACCTTTAGATTTGAAGCTCATTTTCAGACAATACACAAGATCAATGGTGGTTTATAAGAGCCATTGCATATACAGGTTTAAGAAAGGATTAATGGTGTAGTTAGTGTGGGAAGGTTTTATGGGTTGGTGTCAGGGACAGGTGATTAGGAGGAGGAGAACATATGGCAGACAGAGAAGGAGGAAAGGGGAAACAAGTTCTTCTCTGAAGCAAGCACAGATAATGGGTGTCCTTCCTGAAGGAGGGCACAGGTCCAGGATAGGGCTGAGCTTATTTGGGACACTTTCTTCAACCTGATCTAGTGTGTGGCTTTCTTGCCCATGACAGGGGACTGGAACTAGATAGTCTTTAAGATCTCTTCCAACCAAAGCCGTTCTATGACTCTGTGTTATGATTCAGTGGGAGAACAACCTGTTATTTAACAGCCATTTCTACCACATGAAACCACTTTCTTCCAGCAACAAGAAATGTGCCATACCCATCAGATGCAATCCAAAAACCCCACTGAAGATGGTAGAAATACTCCCATGGATGTCTCTGGGCTTGGGGTCAAGCATGGGTGTCCAGGGATGCACCTGGATCAGTAGACAGTTCATCTCTGAATGTTGGTCTCTTTTCTGACTTGGCTGCTAAGATGCCAAATGTGTTCTACCCTTTGGTTTGATATATTTCATACCGACCACTTCATTAGTACTATTAACAATTCATCTCTCAGGCCAGAGCCAGCTCTTGCCTCCAAGTACCCTCAGGACTGCCCCTCTAGTGCAAAACATTTTAACAGAGTTCAGGGAATTTTGTTGCTCTTGCACCCTTGATTAGTTGTGTCTGAGTTGAACACCATGAGCACAGTGATCACAAGTGTTGGGGAAAAATGTCATTTACCTTGTGTATCACCTGAGGAGAGGCACCAACCAGAAGCAAACCAACCAAATCCCACACTGGTTAGCACAGTCACACTATGGGTTGTCTGAGAGTCCTTTCCAGCCTTGAGGACATGGACATGGAAAAAAACCATTTCATCAGACCCTGATGTTGCCATCGTTCGGCTGCTGATGGTGTGGCAAGGCAGGATAGTGCCAGAGATTCCCTGGATCATTAGGCCACATTAATGCGCAGGAACACAGCGTGTCACATATGGTGCTTGTTAAGCCCCCCATGAAATCAGGAGATTGGTAACAGAATTACAACATGCTTAGGGTTATAGGTCATACGCCAAATTTCATCCTTATGTATTAGCTGGGAATTAATCTGAAAATAATTAGGAAAGAATCCAGATATTAAAAAGGAAAGATTTTGAGGACATTGGGATTTCATGTCTTACTGCAGCATAAAATTCCCATGTGAGAGAGAGTCTGAAAACACTGCCTGATGGCCTGATGCTTGTGCTGGAGAGGAGAGTGACTTTATTAAAGTTCTTTGACGAGGTCCTCACCCAGCTGTCACTTCAGAAAAGCCTCACCTGACCTGAGATTTGCTTGCCTTGTGCTTGTACTGTCTTTGTAGGAGCTCAGTGTGGCTGGGGCCTGACGGAGTTCAGATGGAGTTAAAGGGGCCAACAAGGGATTTATGGATTTGGATATATCAATTTGCACTAGTCCAAACAAGTTGGATTCAGGGTCCCACAAACTCGAAGGGCAGAAGGGCAAAAGTTGAGCTTTTGATCTTCTATATAGTAGGATGTAGTATAATGTAATGATTCAGGGGGTTCTCTGGGGTCTCAGCGTGGGAGGAGGGGATTTGAGTTGGTTGCTTTCTTTGTCTTTTCCACTCTGAAGAACTTCAGAAAACTTTCATTATATATATAAAAAAATCCTTATTATTACATGCTGACCTCATTCTGTTGTTTTCCCTGGCATTTATCTAACTCTTTGCTGACCTCAGGCCCTCATCTCAGACACCTACATATAGAAATCTAAAATCTGGGGGCTCTGACATGTAGTTAAGATAGCTGAATTAGAGAAAATGACTCATAACTTTACACACTTGATGCCACGCTTTGGAAAACAAGTCTCCTTTCAGGTTGCTTGAAAAACGTGTCCAGTACCATTTGAAAGCCCCCCATGAATCTGAGGTTTTCACATGAGGCTGGAAGATATTCCCTTTAGAGTAGCAATTGGAAACCAAATAGATACTGGATTCCAAGTACATCTCAGATGACCCTCAACAGTGTGGGGCGTGTGAGTCAAGCCTTAGGTGATCAGATTAAACAAGATGTAATTTTCATGTTGCTGAAATTTGGTGAACTGAACCTCGCTCTCACTATTTTTCACATAAAAGGTAAGTGAAATGGGGTCCTTTTTGAGGAGCCATCATTCACTGGCAATCTGAGGTTGGCAACAAGAAAAAGCGTTAATTTCACTATGGTGAGATTTTCAATCCAGTGATATCTCTATTTATATATGTTCTTGTTTTTAATATTTTTTTTTCAGTCTTACACAAAATTCTTCCTTTATTATTCAGAATATTCTTAAATGTGAATACCTTCAAATACAGAGCAGTCCTGAGTACCAGCATTTTTAATTCTCCAACCTGCTGTTCATTCAAATGCTACAGCTAGTCAAGCTGAAATCATCCGTAGAGAACCTTTGCTATTCTGCTATTTCTTCTGCTCAACAACAGCTATTTTTCAGCAAGAACTGTAAAACTGCAAAGACATTTAGCAAAACATTATGCCAGCACCGGTCTGAGGAAAAAGAGCAGTTGAATATTTCCCTGAATATTTCCAAAAGTCCAAATGTCCAACAATTTATTGCAGGTATTCACAGAGGCAGACCTGACTGAACAGATGCCAGAAGAGATTTTCTCACTAAGATGGAGATAGAAAACAATTTTTTACTGGAGAAATTACAGCAGTACTTTGACCACACTACCCAAGTCATTGCAAGGTGGCCAATTCTCACGGTGGGCAGAAGATAAAGGAATGGCTTACTCAGCTAGAGCAAGACAAGATTGATGGAAATAAAGTTTTAGATGACAACCTGAAAATGAAGTTGATCTAAAAAGGGACGTGCCTCAAAAGACTGAAATTTCCTATGTTCTCAGTAATAAAAAGCTATTAACAAAGCATTTTTAAGAGTATTTTATCTGGTATATCATGGAATAAAGATCTAGATATAGGCAGTAATTAAAGATCAACTTTGATTTTGATAATCCTTTTTAATTGCTTTTTTAATTGTGAAATTTTAAAACATTTCTGTGAAGTGCTCTGTGGAAAAAACGCTGATGTAGAGAGATTAACTAATCAAGATCGCTCTATTCTGCTTGAATAACTAGAAAGGAACTTTGAGTGAGTAAGTGTAAAATAAATCTTCTAACTAATGTATGGCTCCATGTAATCTCATCTCACCTTCTGGGAACAATGTATAACAAATTAAGCTTGGATCATGAAATGTCATACAAATCTGGCAGTGAGATTTCATTTGGAGGGAAGAACTGCTATTCTCTTGGTTCTTAACAGCCATAGAAAATTTCAATTACGTGAGCATCTTGACAAATTCTACCTCCAGGGTATGGAGGATTTTTAAAAAGTTTTCTGTAACCAGCCACAGTGTCCCAAAGAACATTGACTGGTTTTACAATCTTGAGTTGTACTTTTTTGCAGTTTGCCTCATGGATAAGAAAACAGCCTCAATAGAAGATGTGCTTATAAAATAAAATACTAATAGATTAATGTTTTATGTACCATAGTAAATATCCTCAAAAGCAGTAAAATAAGTATTGTAATAATAGTAAATGATCTTGTTTTGTCTTCTTCAAAATCTGATAAACCCACAAAGGACTGTATACACACTTAAAGTTGAACATAATTAGATCATTAAGAATGGAATAAATAAGAGTACAGGGAGAGAGGAATACAGAGTGAAACATCTAAAATGTATACAAAAGGGATTGTAATGAAGATGAAGCAGAGGAAGCAGAAGAAAAAATTGTAACAAAGAAATATGTACATGATATATACCACACATATTTGGATTTTCCATCTGATTCTTCTATTTCTTTTATATAGAATTGGTTTCATTAAAAGATCTAATCACATTAGATAGTGGCATGTGCTTGTTGTAAATAATTAATTCTTGCAGCCATGAGAGAAACATAACTTAAGTCAGAGAAAAATACATTAAATCTGTATGAAGTGGGTAAACTCTGGACATGTTTAAGACAAGAAAAAAGGTGGGACGAAAGAATATATTGATAATCATGGCTGAGAACCTGCAACCAAATACTAAGGCCTTTTACCTCCTCATCAAGAGCAGCCCAGCGAAAGTTCTGCTTATGTGAAATTGCAAAGTGGTGGTGCTCCAGGAGACAGATGTCATGATTTTTATTTAAAAGGTGGCAGGATGACTTGGCATCACAGCTTGAAAACAAAGCAAATTTCCAATGTAAGACAAGAAGGGTTAACAATTGCAAAGTATAAGGTAATAATGCATAAATGTGCACATTTCAAAGAGAATGACCCAGAGAAAGCACATGTAGAGAAAAACAGAGAAAGCTCTTTAGGTGATGGACAGAGATGGGCTGCGGCAAGTAACCAACAGTCCCAAGGAAGAAGCCACAGAACGAAAATCCTGTAAAGCTGGAGGCCAAAAACAAGGGTTTATTTTGGACAAAGTTGCATTAGCATTACTACTGTCATGTCTGATTTCTTAGGGAGTTGTCAATGGCCATGCTGTTGATCCTTTCAAAAAAGTCACAGAAAAGGAGTTGAGTGGTTCCTTCAACACCTGTACTGCTCTTCCACATGCAAATCAGTCTTACCAGGTGTCACTCTTTTCCAGAGAAGGTTTGACATGGTTCATGTCATGTGAATTCCAATTTCTGAGCTTTTCTGCAATAAAGCAGGGATCACAACTGTGCTGACCCGTGGTTTGGTGGACAGAAGATGCTCAGATACTGAAGTGCTGGGGAACACATTGGTCCCTCAGGTGATTAGGCGGAACTACTATAATTAGCTGAAACTTCAGTTAATATTTTAAAAATAATGTATCCAAATTTTTCTCAAACCAATTCAATTCACCACTAAGTCAAGTATTATTCCATGTGTGTCCTGTAAGCAGAGCATAGAAGCCACTGACATGGTGAATTCCAGCCATAGTGTCTTCCTTGAATCCCAAAGACTGTCTGATGAATAGCTTGGACCAAATTTCTAATTTGGTTCGGGAAGATGATCTCCCATTCAAGTATTTTATGTAGACTTTTAATAAAAACAAGTGCAGCATTCTGCAAGCAAATAAACTTACACCAAACCTCAAATATCGTAATTATTTAAAGCACCAACACACACTTTTAGTTTTCATTGGTAAAATCAAGAAGCTTTCATTATTAATTAAGCAGCTAATTTTCTCTTGTTGTACGAAAAGAGGGAGAAGCAGCTAATTGCGTTTGAGATTCCCTTCAGCATAATTAGATCCAGGCAAATAGATAATTCCCTTGACACCAATGGCATGCATCAGACTCTTTTTAAAGCAATCACTTCATTTGCAAATATCACACCTGTAGTAATCAGGGAAATTTATCTCATTCTCCTAAGGAATTATTTGTGTAACACAAGGATTACCTTGAAAAATGGACAAAATGAAAGACCATTTGTAAAAATAACAGTATAGTTGCCATTATTAGTAATAATATATTCTATTTTAATTTTCAAATATAAACTTAAATTACAACGACAAAATTTATATTTAGAGTATAATATCTAGGAAGTTAAATTTTAGGTCTTGGTATTCAACTACATTTGATAACAGTAACTCCATCACAAGAAATTCTTTAAACTGAAAATTGATTCATAGACTAGAACAACATTAATCAGAAGTTAGTTTTTAAAATAAGTGTTTTTCTGTAAATATAAACAACTGAATTTTATCATTCCTGAATAAAAGATTTTTTTCTGTTTTTTTTTAAATTGGTTTTTAATTTTTAATTTCTTGTCAATATGTCTACTGTAAGTATACAGTGCAAAATGGAGTCTAAAAGTCAAATTTTGATCAGCTTAAAATATATTTTTTTCCAAGGGTTTTTTCTTTACAGTTCAGAAAAAGAAATTTATTTATTATTAAAAAAAAACTTCATTAACTTTCAAATTAAAATACCTGTACGTGTGTGTGTGTATGTATGTGTGTGTATGCATATGAAGAGAAAGATGGAGAAAAAATTCTAATGGCAGAAAAAGATGTCCTTACATGCATAAGATTTTAACTGTGACAAACTCAGTTGTACATTTGAACCACTCAGCTGAGTAAGTTGGAGGATAAGTGAAGGTCAAGATGTGTTTGGGACAGCTTATTGCACATCAAAAATCGCACTTCCTTCTGGACTTCAGAATTTAGGAATTTTTTTATTAGTACTTGATAACTTATATGATCACTTTTAATAGTAGTCAGAAATTAAGGGAAAAAAGTGGTTATTATGGGTGTATTATCCTGTACTGATGAACAAAATTTACCAACTGAAACCCTCATCAATAAGTAGAAAAATTAAAATAAATACCTGTTAATAATTGATCACATTATTTCCACCAAAGATATTACATTGTCTAAATATTGGTGTCTGGGGAAACAACTTGGGTAACAGAACTGATGCACAGCAAATTCATTCCTGTATCTCAGAATCAGTGCACGTTAGATAAGTAAATAATACTCAGTCCTGTTTTAGCCTGGTCTGTGTTCTATGACAATCTGACTTGGAATAAATGGTGAAGTAGACTTTTAAGAGTATTAAATATTGTTGATCCGTCAATTAGATTCTTGCAATTTCCACCAGCCAAGAATCCATAATTCCAGCATTATGATAATGTTAAGTCAAATATATCCCCAAAATAAGTACCAGCGAGAGAAGAGAAGAAAGCTTTTGTGTGTTTTGTCTTTTTTTTTGTAAGTCATTTGAAACTATTAACATTTATAATCTCTCCAAAATGCAATAACGAAAAGAAAAAGAAGAACCAGATGTAGAAGATTCTCTGGCTTTGACAACACAGAACTTTCACAAAGTTACCGAAAAAAGAAGAAAAGGTTTAATCGCATGGACTTCAAATGAGCAATAACTAATGTCACCTGATAGTCTTTTGCTGATCTCAATGGGATTTGAAGTAAGCTTCTGGAAATAAATATCTTAAAGCAGTACAAATACAAAGAGCTTTCAATTTAATGAGAAAAACAAAAATCTCCAGAAAAAGTATTTTCAGCTTGGATTAATCCAAAAGAATTTATTTTCTTTTTGTGAGTGAAACAATTCTATAGTTTTAGTGGACAAGTGTTTCGTCCAATGCCTTATGTTTGGCTTGTTTATTATTTACCCTCCTTTTAAGATTCTTCCCTGATGCAAGTTAATCCCTTTGTGAAAACGGCATTTTGAAATACAATATTAAGATGATTTACTTCACTTTTTCTTTCAGTTCCTTTTCCACTCCCCACCTTATCCTCCCTGAAGTTATTTTAAAATTTGTATCAAACAACATGATTAGTTTTTATTTCTGTAGAAGTTTGTTCTATTCAATGAGGTTTTTACTTCCCATATATTTTTTCCTTTTTTGCCTAGGCCTCCACACTTGACTGTTTATCAAAATCATTGTGTTCAATGAAACCAGAACTTTGGGATAGGGTGGAGACAGTCTCACCCTAACACCAAGTTGGGACATGGCCAATGTACCTACTCAGACCTTAAAATCTGGAGGCATTCCTGAGTTTAATAACATCGACACAGCCAATACATCCCACCTTTACCACCAAGATCTGAGTCTCATAAGACAGGTCCAACACAAACTTATCCTGTAAATATAAATACAAGCTTTGCCACAACGTGTTTCACTAACACAAAACAGCCTCCCCAATCATTCATCACTTGCAATGATACACACAGGTGCTGAAGTGAAGTGCAGCTGTCGATAAAGGCTGATGCCAAACTATTTTCCTGAGGTGAGTTGGCTTTCAGTTAGGCTGAGTTTTTGTTTTCTTTTGTCGTTCATTTTTTTTCTTTTTTTTAAGAAAGTGGGGAAGAGGAGAAGGAGTGGGATATAAAATATTTTTTCCCCTTTTCTTTAAATAATTTTCTGTAATATTCTTTTAATCATAGCAAATGCTTCTGGTCACTCGGGAGTTTGTGAGGCTGAATTCACATTATGAAAATATGTTGCTGTTCATCTCAGGTTAAAACCGAATCTCAGGCTAAAACTGTAAGATTTGAAAACACTGGATATAACTTGCATTTTTGGTTTTGATTTTCCCCCCACACCCTCTTCTCTATTCTACATTGGGACAATTGTTTTGAAATTTGGAGGGAAAAATGCAGATGTCCGTCTGCACATATATGATGCCTTCTGGGACTCACCAAGAATGGAAAGAATCTAAGTCCTTTTCTTGTGAGGTCTAGAACTCAGCCTCATATTTCCACAGTCCATATAAGAGTCATAAATGAAGGGAACTGGCTGAGTTCCTGTGACAGTGACAGTATGGAGGCAGGTGTTTCTCTGAACTTCCCATTGAAGTGCTTCCATTTTCTATAAATAATTAAACAGTCATTAAGGCAGAGACTTAAAATATGATCTTGCATGTGACCTAGACAGAAGCATTAACTACTTAACCAGTTTGTCTCTTTGTTCCGATGAAGATTTAATTATTTATTATTAAGTGCAGACAAATTCTCCTCAATTTTCTGTACAGAGCAGTGTTGTGATTTAACTCAGCAGGCAGCTGAACACTGCAGAGCTGCTCACTCACTCCCCCTCTGTGGGATGGAGAAGAGAATTGGAAAAAGGGTAAAACTCATGGGTTGAGATATAATTAAAGAGGACGGAAAAGGAAGTGGAAATAACAATGATTATAAGAGAATACAGAAAACAAGTGATGCACAATGCAATTGCAACCATCTGCTGACAGATGCCCAGCCAGTCCCCAAGCAGCAGCTGCCAATCATGTTACTAAAATACCTCAGGACAGAATGAATATGTTCATATTTTGCCTCCAATTCTCTGTTGAGAGAGAAACCTAGATAATAAGCTTCAACTAAGCATTTCAATCTCAGATATATGCAGTGAACCTCTATTTTTCAGGTAGTAAGTATAAATGGTGTACCTGAGTATACCAATGGCCATAACATTAAATTAATAATAAAATAAAGTTTTAGTTTTGCAGTGAAGATGATACAGTCCAAGCAAAGTCTGGTCAAGGAATACTGAGTCCTGAAAGTCAGATAACTCTGTCGAGATGAAGAATTAATGCATATAAAGCCAGGAAGACTCGTCTACTTTATTAGCTAATTCAGATTATTGGCCAGTATGCAGATGGGAAAAAAATCATAAACAGCCTCAAGCTATATCAGGAGAGATTTAGACTGAATATTAGGAAAAAATTCTTCATGGAAAGAGTTGTCAAGCCTTGGAACAGTTTGACCAGGAAAACAATTGAGTCACCGTGTCTGGAGGTATTTAAAAAATGGGTAGATGTGGCACTTGGGGACACAGTGGCTTAGTGGTGACTAGACAGTCTTGGGTTAGTGATTGGACTCCTTGATCTTAGGGGTCTTTTCCTACCTTAATGACTCTATTATTGTATAAAGGTTTCTGGTTTTTTCCCTAGTGCATAAAATTGATCCCCAGCGAGGGAGGGCTGTTCTGCCAGTTGTCTCTTGTTAAAATATTTTTGGTATGTTTCTCCTCATTTCCCTCTCAGCTGGAAAAGGTGCCTGCAACATCTCCCATTTAATAGCACATCCTGGCTGGAGCCCTCAGAGGCTTTTGTTTCCCTGCTAGCTGAAGACTTTATTTGGAGATTGCCAGAAGCCGGCACTGTTTCAGGAAAAGCCGGTGGGCCGCGGCACGACACAAGTGGCTCCCAAAGAGGGAGGGTTGTGGCCCTTCCTCCCTCACATAAGAGTAATCCCACAGAACCCAGCTCCTGCTCTCGTGAGGGTGGGAATCTGGCTGGCACATCCCAGCCTCTGACTCCTATTAAAACAGCGACAAAGGCTCCCCATCCCGGTGTGCCAAGTGAACATCCAAGTGCATAACAATTCAATCCCTCCTCCCTCCCAAATTGCTAAAGCAGCTCGAGACAACCACTTCCATGACCTTGTGAAATGTCTGCAGCATTGCAGAAACAACCGGTTCCTCTTTGTAGTAGGAGAAGAGGAGTTTTTTTTGGAAGGAGGGGTGTTTTTATTTTATTTTCCCACCTCGCCCTCCCTCCCCCTTTCCTTGAGCAAATCCCCATAACAAATAAAGTTACACTTCAAGACTGGATTACGCAGACTCTTAGGTTTGCATGCCAATGTTTACTTTAAGTTAAAAATGATACTTCTGAGAATTCAAATAATATGTTTAAAGTATTTCCAGGCTATTGCTTTGCTTGTATTTATTTTGGCACTGTTTCCCTCCACGAATATGTCAGTTTTGAAGGAGAGATGAATGCTGTTCAGTTACAGCCTTTGCCTATTGATCATACATTTAACATCTGTTGACTTTGTTTATGTGCAGTTTTGGAGGGATTCACGGCAAAATTAAGAGTACTTGCTGCAGAGAAATTTTGTTGATGAGACTTTTCTGCTTTCAAGGCAGATATTCTGGGATGGCAGAGTCTGATGGGGGTGTCGTAAGAGCCCACAACACTGCTATTCATAGATCAGAGTGAAGAATCAGAATAGTCCTTTTTGACCTCAAAATTCATATATATCTATCAAAAGGTTTCACTTCAATTTTTTTTTCTTATTGTAATAACTTGTCTGGGACTCAGATGAAAAGACTAGGGAATGCCTGTCTCACCTGACATCTTCTGGAAGATATTCCTTTCCGTGAGTGTCTTTTCTCTGAAAGCCAGCTTGCCTGATATCCCTAACAACATGCTGGATCCTGTACTCTCAGCCTTGATTCAACTTCTCCCGAGGAATGCATATCCTGTGGCTGCATACACCTGAGCTGGCTCCTCACAAGTTACCCCTGGAATCAGACCCGAGAGGAGATACAGGCCAGGGACAGCTGAGCTGACTTTATGTGTGTGCATTTAAAGCTTTTCAACTCAAGCTGAAAACAGCACGAACCTGGCTGTGGCTATAGATACCTGCACTGATGCTGCACAGCTACACCTGGGATTGTCTTGGCATGAAGATCTCCTTAACCCACTCCATTGCATTTGCATGGACTTGACAGACTTTTCTTTTGTTTGTTTGTTTGTTTTACTCCATTATTTATGTCTGGAAGAGGCTTAGAGGGCTGGGGTTGTTGAGCATGAAGAAGAGAAGGCTTTGGGGAGGCCTCGGTGTGGCCTTCCAGTACTTTAAGAGAGCTATAAAAAGGAGGGAGAGTGACTTTTTATATGGAGAGATAGTGACAGGGCAAGGGTGAATGGTTTTAAAATGAAAGAGGGTGATTTTAGATTAGATATTGGGAAGAGATTCTTTACTTCAAGGATGGTGAGGCCCTGGCACAGGGTGCCCAGAGAAGCTGTGGCTGCCCCATCCCTGGAAGTGTCCAAGGCCAGGTTGGATGGGGCTGGGAGCAACCTGGGATAGTGGGAGGTGTCCCTGCCCATGGTAGGGAATTGGAACTTGATGATCTTTAAACTTTCCAACCCAAACTATTTTATAAATCTATGACTCTGTGAATCTTTCCTGCCTCTATTCTGCAGTGGTCTTTGACACATTTAAATTGGGGCAGTGTTTTTATGGAGGCAAATTCCTTTGAGAAGTATGGAACATACTTCTGCAAGTTTAAGAAGCAGAGGAAGGGGTTAGGGATGCCAAATGAACAAATCTGTAACAAATTTACTTTTTTGACAGTTGTAGTTTTCTCTAAGGGTCCCCAGGAGTGGTCCATCTGTTTCTCCTGGAGTTTTTGAAAGACTTAAGAAATCAGCAGTGAAGGCAGGTAAAATATTCTCAAACCTTAGCTTGAAAGCAAGCTGAAGCTTACATTTTTTGCATATATTCCATA
>VWZT01000384.1:433238-472559 GCA_013397055.1 Pachycephala philippinensis
AAAAAAAAAAAGCTTGATATTTATTATTGTGAATCATTTGTGGAATAGCTTCACAGAATTTGCTTCCACAAAATTTCCTTAGACTTTGTGCTTATTTAAAAAGTACATAGTAGAGGAAGAAAATTAATCTGGAAAGTATCTGATTTTTCTGAACACTTGGAGGATATGTAGAAACAAAACTATTCAGATATATTTTCTTGTTTTAAATGATGGGTGAATGCAAAAGAGGTAAAGTTGGTCAAGTTAATTAACATTTAGTCAAAACAAAAAAGAAGACATAACAGGAGTTTTAGAAATTACTTGAGATTGAGATAAAGGAATAAGTGATTAATTGGTTATCTCATTAGGGCTATAGAAGGAGTCCTAACAAGGTCACCATGACTTTGACAGTGACCACAGCTATATTGCTTTTAGGAACTGAAGGGGAGAATAGTGATAAGGAAATTGGATAGGTAATTATGCAAAGGTCAGGAGGGGGGTCAGATGATTGCCAAGCTGGTCAAAGGACAAGGCATGTCATCAAAATGGCTGAAAATGATGGTTGTCTCTAAGCTCATTGTCCCTTTTCAAATTGACATCAAAGAAAATGGAAGGCATTGATAATCTCTCTAAGAAGATAATTAAGCAGATGGGCATAAAAATTAAAAAGATAGATAAATAAGCTAATGAATAATGTACCAGAAAAAGAGATGCAAATGTAAATGTTGAAGTATGGACGGGCTCAATAGCAAAAATCTGACAGGCTTTGCTAACTTGGAAATTTGAAATAATGGAAATATTAAGATATTAATTCTTAATGATGTAAACAAATTCAGTGGTGGGAAATGACATGGCCCTGGATCTCTCCCTTTTCTGAAAACAGTTTGTCCTGTGTGACTTTGTGACAACAGAGATGGATGTGAAACAGGAGTCAGTCTTCCCTCTAAAGTGTTCAGTATCTCAGTTTTTGAAACTTTCCCCTTGGCTCCATTCACATCTTTTCTTCTCCTCACTGCAGCTGAATGCTTGTGTGGGTTTACTGGGGAGACACTGGCCTTTTTCCAGGAGTGGGAATCTCCTCCCTGTGGTTTATGCTCCAAGTCCAGCTGCAGACTTGCAATGTCAGAACCTATTCAGATTGAGGCTGTGTCTGCCACTGGCTCACAGCACTGTTAAAATTCAGCTGGAGCCAAGAATTTAAATGTTGACCCCACAGTCTTGCAAGTTTAATTCAGCTTAATCCTGGAGCCCCGAGATGTGCCAAAGTGCATATGAATGCAATAAATAAAGATGAAGCAATACATCTTCCTTAGAGAGTAGGTGGCTTTTCCTCTTTTCACAGGAAAAAACTCTTTCTCAATTAGCATCAGTTAAACTGTGATTCCTTAAAGCAAAGGGCTGCCATGTAGAGATACCTTATACTGCTAAAATTATTCCCATTGCTATAAACAAACGGATATCATTCCTGTCTAAGGTATAAAATCTTTAATATAAGTATTTTATGTTGGACTTAAGATGTGTTTGTGAAGGTAGTATTGCATTACTTTATCATTAGAACAATAATATAGAGACACGGGCGGGGGGGGAAACCAAATGAAACAGAAATAGGTCCTAAACTCTTTTGGTTTCTTTGTTTCAGATTGACTCAGATGGTTTGTGTCAACAAAAAAAATGTGATTTCCAGAACATGCAGAATTTCACTGGAAGATCGTAGCAGTTGTTTTGATATAAAACCGATGGTCTACTGGATAGGACATGTAGAATATCTGTATTCTGGTCTGGATACACAGAGCAGGGAGTTAAAGGTGAGTTTTCTGTCACTGCAAATGTTTCCTGTATACCAGGCAACTGGAGAAGGAAAACTTTTATTTTAAATTCCATCCTTTTCCAAGATCAGGCATCTGAAGATCAGACATATATCTCCATGAAAATTTTAATTTTCCTTTAAGTGACGCTTTCAAGTGAAAATCCATCTTTTCTAGTTTTAATGATGACCTGAATTTCAGAGAACTTCATCACTTTTGCAGAAAACCAGAATCTCCTGCACTTGTAATTCTGATTTTAAAATGTACCTTTCCTTTTTCAGTGTGCAGATGCTCATGCATGAGTCTTCCTCACTGCATGTATTAGGAATATTGACAGTTTGGACACTTACTACAATATTCCCCTGTACAATGGGGCGAGATCAAAACCCCTGAAGCTTTCCAAAGTCAGATCTCATTTATCTGTTTTAGGTTCTCAAAATCCTTGAGACCTGCCTTTGAATGTAGAAAGCCTCTGAAGGTTTTCAAAGCACCTCGTTTCTTTCTGTTGAGCATATAGGAAATTCAGGTGTTTAAGGAAGCTTCCTTTTTGTAACACCTACAACCTAGATCCAAAGCAGGTGAATGACTTCTCAAGCAGATCCCTGTAGCCATGACCTTCTTCTCTTTGCATTAGTGTCAGAACAGCCAATGCAAAATCTTTAATCCTATTTAATTCTACAACAGAAACCACAGGACTGGTTACAGAATATAAAAACTAGAGCAGAATCTGGCCCATGAATTTATTTGCTTCAAGGGAGGGAAAAGGAGAGGGTTCTTTTGTGTTTACATCATTTACAAAATTTAAGTCAATCACAATGAAAATCTCCTTAGTAGAGAACTTTGGGATCCCACCCAGCTTACCTCAAAATGTTGTATCCTGAAATTGATACTACAGGATAAAATAGGAATGTTGTATTTATTCCTGTATAATTCCTCCTATGTTTCATACTAATGATTATTAACTAACAGCACAATGCAAAAGAAGGAAAAAATTACTTTTATGCTGCCAGCTCAGAAGCAGAGAACTCCCAGCTTATTTCAAGAAAAAGACATTTTAGATTGTCTGCATCTGAAAACTGCATCTGGATTTGACACTAAGATTTCAGTTTTGTACCTGATGAAATTTCTTTCAGATAGTCCTGGAAGTTGCTGATGTCCAGAAACTTTAATGATGACCTGGTTTCCACGTCCCTCCCCTTCCATAAGCTCTTGGTTGGCTCCTCATCTTTCCCAGGTGGGGCTCCACACACTCCAGCTGGTCACTGACAGAGAGCAACACCACCTCCTCAGCTCACCTGCCCGTCCTTCCTAAAGAGCCTGCATTCTTCCATTCCAGCACTCCACCATGCCTCTGTGATGCCAATAAGATCATCACCCTGCAGATGTGCACACATCTCAGCTCCTCTTGCTTATTCCCCATTAGTGTGTTGTAAAACACAGGGCGAGGGAAGAAGGCAAGAAACATGATCTCAGTGTTCTGAAGAACTATTGGTTTTGTTTCTGCTTGGTGATGGCTGTTATTGAATGTTTTGGATATATGTTTTTTTTTTCCTTTCTGAAATCTAATTCTGATGGATAAAATTGGGAGAGACTCATCAGCAAATCAAATTGCTTGCCATCTTGGTCATTACTTTGGTTGTTACTTCGGTTGGTCATTTCTAGTTGTTACTCCTCTGGAGTCCCCTTTCTGAAGTCTCCAGAAACTGGGTACTTGAGCACGATCTTCTGTGACTTTCACACTCCTTCGCCTTGTCATTTTTCAATCAGCAGGATGATAATGGACATTGGAATCTTCTGCCAAGGTGACAATTCTCCTGAAAGACCTGTCCCTGGCTGCCTTCACACCTTAGATTTTTGTTTCTGGTTAGAAGTTCATCCTAATTTAATGAGAGTCTGGCAGGTCTGAGTGCCCACCTTTGGGCATTCTGCCCTCTGCAGAGATGAGGAGGCTGAAGGGTACGTGCACAGCTGCTCAATTCTTAGTGCTCCACTCAGAAGTTGCATGAGGTAACATAAAAAAAAAACAAGCAACCAAACGTCTTTGAGTGTATCAGAGACTGCTCTAAATTATACTGGCATTTGGAGGACCCAAATGCATGAATCAACAATAAGAAATCAATCAATGCCTGAAGTTCCCAGTTCCATACAAACTTACTTTCCCCACAGTGCAGGTGTAATTTTCCATGTCAGAAACCTAAGGAAAGATGTGCAGTGTGTTGCTTCCTTCTCACTGGAGAAAAGCTAACTTTAAAAGCTCTCCAGTTTCACAGATTTCAAGCTCTATTTATAACGCCAAAGCACTAAGATATTTTTCATGTTTTTAAAGCCATCACATCTTTTAATGCACTGCCTTAAACTGCCAAAAATAATGCTCCCGATCAAGGCAACTATATTTTATATACAAGCTATGACTTACTTCTTCATAGTGGTGAAGTAATCAGATTTCATTTATTTTTATAGCATTAGGGACATTAACATTACCCTCCAGAAATGTTCCCGTTTCTATTTGCCCTTGGATAAGATATGTCCTGTATTAGGATAACTTTCTTCCTGAAGATAAATGTTCCCTGATAAAACAATAGCGTTAACCTGTAACAACTGCAACATGAAATAAATGCTGTTGTCAAGTAAACTTTAAAGGGGAGAATTAAAATTTTTAAAGAAAAGTAACAAAAAAGAAGAAGAGAGAAACCCAGGACACATTAAAATACTGCTGTATTGTTCTTTACTGTCCCCAAAAACATTTTTCTTTCTGGCTATCTCACATGATTGAATAGCAGAGAAGTCACCTGAAATAATGTCAAATGACAAAAGATGTATTAGAATTGCAGGATAATGTCTTTGTTCTCAGGAAGAGGGAGGAGAGGTTTAGCTGTCATTCATCTCACAGCACGCAACAGGAATCAGCATGGATGAAATACCCTCTAAGTTTCTATGTGTGAACTATAGGATGGACTTCAACTCTGGAAATATTTATGGGTACCTTTGTCTCTCTATTAATGTTTTGAAACATGCTGGATTTAGGGTTCATCAATAGTTGAAACCAATGGATGACTTCCTGCTGATTCCAATGAGATTTTCAACACACCCTGACTTCAGATCAGGGTCCAGATAAATACTTCAAAATCTGTTTGTCATGTAAATGGTTCTACTGCAGTATAAGAAGGCTTTGCCAGGCATTGTCCATCTGCCCCCATATTATTTTCCTCATTTTATGTTTTCATTGAATCATAGTTTGGGTTGGAAGGGCTCTTAACCAAAATCTTGCTCCAATCCCCCTGCCATGGGCAGAGATGCCTTTCACTAGACCACGTTACTCAAAGCCCCATCCAACCTGGCCTTGAACATTTCCAGGGATGGGGCATCCACAACTACTCTTTCTTTCTTTCCCATGACTTTTCTCTTCTTCTCTACTGTCTTCTGACTTTAAAAGAAAAAAAAAGGGAGTTGCTCAAATTGTAAGATAAAATCAGCACTGTCACTTAAAAACTTCATTTTTTTTTTTAATGATCATAATTTTCATGCCCCCTGGAGAAGATTTTATAGCAAAAGTGATAAAGGCATGAAATATTCCATGAATAAGGGAAAAAGTGAGGTGTACAAAGAGTTGAAGACAAGGATGACAAAGCAGAATAGCTTTAGGTTTGGATTCCTTTTGATATTTTCTTGTTTATTTTTATTGTTTGCTTGCTTGCTTTATACCACAAGGCACTGAAAATATCTAAAACCTATTTTCTTTATTTTCTTCTACCTTTTTTTACTAGATATCTTAGTCCTCTACTTATCGTTTCCCTTCTTGAAATGTTGTCTTGATAATGAATACCAGATTTAAAGGGAGTTGCTATTTACCCAGTCTTAATCCCATGCTGATATTCCCTGCTTGTGATTCTAATTTCTCAGGGTCAATGTCGTGAATGTTTCTAACTCTTCCCTCTTCAGCATCAGCTCCATTAACTTTTCCACAGATGGACAAAGGGAAGAAAGATGTCCATTATATGAAAACAAAAAAAAATAACAAAATGCTGAACCACAGAGTTCTGTTATTTTTCAGGCACCAAGATCATGCTCTGATGCAGTAAGTACTTGCATAAATTTTTTATGGTTTATTTATATATGTGGATATGTAAAAAATACAGAGCTGTAGTTTGTGACCACACAGGTTCTGTATTCAGGATTAGGTTATATTTTGGATTATAATGGAACAAAGTCAATGAAAATAGTAAGGAAGATTACTATCTTGGCTGTGGGTTTGGTTTCACATTTTGGTGTCAAATTTTGGTGCATTTCTCCACGTCTTCAATTTTATCACAACGACACTGCTCTTCCTGTCTTTCAGCAACGGTAAAAGAGTAAAGTTCTTGGTGTGCTCCAATTTGGAGGCAAGGAAGCCTAAGATCAGTTCACACATAACTGGAGGCCTTGAAAATCTCATGAGTGCACTCAAGGGAGATGCTGGATTTTTTGGGAGAAATACTTGGAACAGCATGAGAAGAGCTGACAGGTGTCTGGAGCAAGTCCTAGGGTGCATCTTCTGTAGCTACTACTACCACCTTTTCTTCTGTGTGTTGGCAACAGCAAAAACTTAGTCTCTTGCAGGGATTTTTTTTTNACACTATGCCTGTTGAGCAAAAGGTGCTCCATGTGCTTCCACTGTAGGTTCAGCAGCTAAAACTTTTCTTCTTGATAAAATACTGCGATTCAAAGGCAGTCGATGGGAAAACAAGAGCTGGGTCTGCCTATAAACAGCAGCAGTTTGTGTGGCATTTGCCTATAAGAAACGCCTGTTTGTCTGACCCTTGCTCCCCTTACCCAGGACATACATGTTGGCACTGTCACCAGAGTGAACTGAAGAGGCTTTGGACAGCTATCCAGCTCTGGAAAGTTATCATTACCTTACCTGAGTCACATCTGCAAAAGCCTCTGCTTTGCTGTTCCTCTGCTGATGAAATTTGATTGGCTTCTCACTTGATCTTTTGATTTATTTTTCCTGATATTTTCTGACCTTGGCATCTCATGACGTACCCCAAAAAGACCTGACTGGATGCCTTTCTGTACCCTAAACCAGTAGTTTGGTGTGTGTTCTCTTTGTACTTTCAGAGGAAGGAGGAAGAAAGGGGGATGGAAAAGAGGGTGGGAGCTTTTATAATTATAAGAGCTTTTGGTAAGGCTTTAGCTAACTATTAAGTAAATATGTTTCTTATTTTAACCTCTGGAGTGCCCCAGGCCTCACAGGGATACTTCACATACATGGATTTTTGCGGTAGGATGTAGGTCATGCTATTGCACTGATTAGCATGTACTCTGCCTTTCAAGATATGCCTCTGGGTGGGATGTTCTTCCAAGGAGTAACTGGATTAGTCACTAGGTCAAAGACTAAGTGCTCGGTCTTTGTGGCCTAGAAATTCAATACCTTGTCCCAGGCTGGAGCCAGTGATCCTAACAAATGAACTCTTTCTGAGACCTCGCCCAGCATCTACCTGTTCCGTGTTTAAGCAAGAGGCAAATTACTTCTAGCACATGTCTGAGGGCACAGCTCTTGGACAAGGTTGTTACCAGGCCACATGGCCAACTCCAATTTTGTCTTAGTGTTCACTGAATTTTCTGAGATAATTTATAAGCTAAGAAATCTCAAATCCACTAAGAACGGTGAGACAGATAAAAAAAATGAATTTCAGTTCCAGACAGAGATCTTAATCCATTTCTGCCTATAAGTTTTACATTGTGTTTAGTGTTAGGGACATCTGCAAATGAGTACACACATGCACACATTGCACTAAGCTTCTTTTTCTCTTTTCCTACTTTCACAGTTAAGGGTTTTCTTCTCACTCCCCTCACCCCCTTTTAATGTCTTTTAAGAGAAAGATGCAGTCAGCAAAAACCAGCATTCTGTGGCTAATGTGAATCAAGAAGGATGTGTCATGTATAATGAGACATGAATAGCTAAGGAGATTGCACAGGCTGTATCACAGACACATGGAATTGGATGGTGAATCCTGCTTTATATAGGTCAGCCACTTGCTAAAACATATGATCATATCCCTATTTCTAGGCTAAATGTGCAAATGGACATTTTATATCATCCTTACTCATGATAACATTGTGGTTCATATTCTTTCTCTTTTGCATTCGCCTCCCAGATGTATTTGTAGACCACTGTACTTATTCCCAGACTTATGCCCCCTTTCAGCTTTGTTCTTCTATTTTAAACTAATTTTCGCGTAGATGCATAATCAGCCTTGTGAATAATACTCCAGACAAAGACTGAAGTGTGCTTGTGAATGGCACTGTCTTCCTTCGTGAGAAGCAACTGATGTGACACCTTAAAATTCCTAATTGTATTTTTTTCTTTTTTTGCCTATCCAAATCACTTTATGGGCTTACTTTTATTATATTTTGGAAATATTTAATTTTCTTCTGACATCCAAATATCAGGCATACAATATAAGTGAAAGGTATCAATCTAAAAGTCAGGACTAGGCATCCTACAAACATATTTAATTTTACCATTTTCAGATGGGATTAAATGCCTCTAGGACTCTCTTGCTTAACCTCAACACCAAATATGACCTAAGATAGAGTGGAGGAGCTCAACTCTCCTTGGTCAGCTTGATCACCCACATCTCTCTCAATACCATTTAACAGGAAAAAATTGTTCATGTGTCCCCACACATGAAACAGAAACATTGCAGAGTTGTGGTGAGACTTCAGTGAGGTGAGAGTAACGCGGTCATCTGATTCATACTGGTATCACCTATGGCTCCATGAGCTGCAGTTAAAGAGTTTTACTTCCCTGCACTGTGTATCTATCTCCATTTCTTAAACTGGCCAATGCCAGTCCTACCGTTAAGTCCATAAAGTCTGTGCAGCATTTTATGCAAAGGTTGGTATAAGCAAAAAATAGTCAACTGGGTACATATAAATGTTGTCATTACCCTCTGAACAATAAAAACCCATTCTTGTGACTGAGGTAATGATTACAGGCATCCATACAGCAGGGATATTTATGAAATAGGATCATTAGCCTAAACTGTATCCGTTTGTGGGGATATTTTTGAATTTTTTTTCCCAGAACTGAGGGCCCTTTGTTCCCCTATATCTTATGATGAGCAGCTGAGAGAGCTGCAGTTGCTTAGCCTGGAGAAAAGGAGTCTGAGGGGAAACCTTAACATGTTCTACAACTCCCTGAAAGAAGGTTGTAGTGAGGGGCAGTCAGCCTCTTCTCCCATATAACAAATGACAGGACGAGAGTAAAAGGCCTTGAGTTGCATCAGGGGAGGTTTAGATTGGATATTAGGAAAAATTTCATCATGGAAAGGGTTGTAAAACATTGGAACGGGCTGCCCTGGTGGGAGAGTCACCATTCCTCGAAGTGTTCAACAAACGTGGTTATTGCACTTGAGGACATGGTTTGGAGGTGAACATGGTGGGGCTGCTGAGTTGAGAGCTGGACTTGATAACCTTGGAGGTCTTTTCCAACTGATTCCAACTGATTTCCAATGATTCTATGATTTCACAATTCTGTCTCTGCCTGGACTGGTTGTCACATTGTGTCCATGAAAATACTGTAAATATGATGTAAAGACCGTCCTTCACTTTGGTAGGGTAGTGCTCATTGATTAAATGGAATCAACAACTCTCCCTCTACCACAGAGGTACTTCAGGAAACCAGTCATCTGTCCTGAAAGAGGAGAGCCCTTATAACTGCGTCCTACTGAGAGGTTTCTTCTTTATCTCCCCTTCCCCACATTCCCACAGTCCTTTAATGGTTGGCACAGCGCAGTCTGAAAAGAGGTAAATCAGTGGTAGGTGGTGTGGAATGATACATCAATTTTAAGGTCACCTGTGGAGAATGAACAGTGAAGAAAAGATTTCTTGTCCTACTTGTTGTTTATGCATCACATACCTTAATGCAGTGCTCTGCATTAATATGAAATTAATGGAGTTAAAACAACAAATAAAATTCAATTTAATCCTACATAACAAATTAAATTATTGCACCTGAATTAATATTGTCTTTCTTATATTATTACAACTTTTTATGTACATAAGAAGTCAGTCTAAAAAATGGGATTTGAGAACTTGACCTTTTGCAGCAAAGCAATGCTCAAGGCTTAAACATTCATATTAGAACAGTGTGCTCCTTAAGTCTAAAAATAACCCTTTTTCCATACAGCTACTAGCCCCCTCTTATTTCTTAGAATTTAATTTTCCCCCCTCCTGTTACCACAAGGCCGCCCACCTCTTTCTAACTGTACTCCTGTCTGCAAGTGCTGATGCCAAAAAATTGATTTTCTCACTCCTTTAGTAAGAGCACATGTTTTCATTCCCACATAATCTGAATTTGCTATGTATACACATTATTATGAATCATTTATACAGAAATAAAGACAGCAAATATTGCCCCCTTAACCTTTCTTTAAACAAAAGTGAGGAGGAGGGTATCTGTGTGTGTGACAAATTTGAATTTTCCCGAAGGCTGAAGAAACTCTCGAAAATACTAAATTAAATTTCCTTTGCTCTTCAGGTTTCCATTATTTCTGTGCAAAACCAAAGTTAGTTGTGATTGTTATCAATTGCTCAGCATGGAGAAGACAAGACTCTGAGGAAGCCTTATCGTGACCTCTCAATATCTAAAAAAGGGGTTATGAGAGAGACTTTTACAGAGGCTTGAAGTGACAGGAGAAGGGGCAAGAGTTTAAAACTGAAAGAGGGTAGATTTAGATCAGAAAAAAGAAAGAAGTCCTTTGCAATGAGGATTGGAAGGAACAGGAGCAGGTTGCCCAATGAAGCTCTGGATGTCCTATCCCTGGAAGTGACCAAGGCCACGTTAGACAAGGCTTGGAGCAACCTGGGATAGTGGAAGTTGTCGCTGTCCATGGCAGGAGGGCTGGAGTTGGATGATCTTTAATGTCCCATCCAACCAGACCATTCTATGATTCTACAATTTTATGATTCTGTGATTCTATGATCCTGTGATTTGAGATTTCTCTGGTTCATTTTTTCCCAACTCTCCATCTTTCAACAACAACAAGAACAAGATGATTGAAGAATGACCTTTGGTGCGGGTTCTTTTTGTTTGTTTGTAAATGAGATGGCACTATATTTCTTTCTTCCTTATTCTTTCTTTCTATCTCTATTTCTGTATTTCTCTCATTTAAATTCCATTTTTTCCCTCTTCTTCTGTATGAGATGATCTATATTCATTCCTTGTACTTTGATACAGGCACTGGATGCAGTTTTCCTTAAAACACCTGATTTCATTACAACTGCTTGAAAAGCAACTATTTCTCCAAGAATTTTTATTTCTGTGACATAATTCTAAATTTGAGCTAGAAATGGTCTGTAACAATTGAAAAGGGGAAGCAATTCAATGGATAGTTTGACTTCTCGATAGGAAGGTGTCTTACAGTGTAAAGTCTAAGATTATAAATCCATTTTTGATAAAGAAGTGAGTTTCAGTTTTAATCTTGAGTTGTAAACAGATACAAAATGGTTCTTGCAAATGCTTCATAAAAGTTCACTGCTAAAATGGTACATTATTTTCAGGTATAAATATTTGCAATTTCACACAGGGGTGAAGAAAAAAGTATTACCCATCTAACGGAGGATACTTTTTGATATTTACAGTGTAACAAACACATTGCAAACATAGCTTATATCTTTATTTTCTATTTAGCACTTCAACCAAAACTGGTATCCTTTGTCGTTACAGGGAGGCCACAATTATATGTTCTGAGTCATAACAACACTTTCCACCTTCAAAGCAGTTTGTGAACAATCTGAGTGACAGTCTCGTGAAGCAAAGCAGCATAATAATTCCAGAGTTAAAATGGCTTAACTGACAAAAAGAGATTTGAATACTGTCACACAAGCACAGGCATTTCCAAAGACATGTCAACCTATCTATTTTGGACCATTTTTCTCAAACTGGGAGGAATCTGACTCTGGAGCTGCCTGTCTCGTGACCCAAGTCACTCAGTACCAGAGCTGGGATTATGTTATCATTAATAAGATAAGTTATAGATGCCAAAAGTTGCTTTGAATCAGAAGGAGTTATGTTAAAACATGGAAAGCATATTGCATGTTTCAGAGCAAACCAGTGCTCAAGAGAAAAGAAGAATGTTGAAAGAGGGAGTTCAGTATAAAATAAACATGCACAGAGGATTAATTTATTCTTTTAGTAAAGTTATTCTGTTAGTCTCAGATGGGGGAGAGAAAAGAAAACTTCATCCTTTCCTTGGAAAAATAATAAATGCTAAATTGTCATCAAACTTTCCCTTTCAAGAGTGTTCTTGAATGAGTTCAACTTTCATTCACTGTTCATGTTTGAAGGTTTGGGATCATGAATGATTCTGAAACTCTCTGGGACAGGTTCAGCAGTGCTGATCTGAACCAAGCAATAAGTACAAAGTGGTTGCCTGTGAGCCACCCCCAGACATTACACAGCATGAAAGTGACTCAGACCTTCAGAAATGTCCTCATTTACCAAAGCAGTGGGTGCAGAACTCTGCTGGGTACTTTAGGTCTGTGTGGAAAGTGAAAAAAATCTAGTAACTCTGTATTTAACTGAAATACTTATTTTCTTATGATATTTTTATGATTTTTCTGCAATCTACACACTGCTATAATATTTCTATACCCTATTGCAGTGTAATCCATAAAAGAATAAGTGGTTGATCATGCTCCAATTCATAATCAATGGAGTAACCTACTTGGATAGTTGTATTAAAAGAGGCATGAGCAGCAAGTCAAGGGAGGCAGTTCTCCCCCTCTGCTCCTTTCTCATGAGACCCACCTGAAGTTTTGTGCCCAGCTCTGGGCCCCCAGCACCAGAAATCTGTTGGCACAAATCCAGAGGAGAGCCACTAGGTTGATCACAAGATTGGAGCACCTCTCCTATGAAGATAGGCTGAGAGAGTAGGGGGTGTTCAGAAATAGAAAATGGAATTGGTTTGTCACAAGCACATAAAAAGCCCCATCTCTGCCTTCACAGATTCTCTGAAAATTTGCAGTCCCAACCCATATCCCAAATCAATGATAAAAATCTGAATTCAAGCAGAATTTGAACTCAGACCCTTCACACTGCAAGTCAGTGAGGTGCTGGTGGCTGAGGGGAGATGTCCTTCTTGAGGTCTTACATAAGCTCTTTTATACAGCCATTGCTCTGTTGAAAATATACTACGTACACGAAGGCATAGAAAGTTTCATCACTGTGACGAAATGCAAAACTGTTTACAATACAATAAAACATTTGATTCATTTTTTTCATCATTTACCTGGACAGCAATTCTGTAATCACATGGTGTAATAAAGAGCTTGCAGCTTGGGTAGCAGGGGGAAAAGGGTTTGACAGGCAAGGACAGGGCAAGAAGGGGACAAGGTTTGTTCTCAAACTCTTCTGTGATATCTTTGTTGCCCAGCAGCACCGGATTTTCTTCCTTGGTTCTACTTTGTAGTTGAGAGTTTTGAAGCTGAAAATTTCATTAGAGAATGCATTAGATGAGATGTGGCAGCAGGTTCACCTTGGATCAGACTGGGATCTCCTCATAGGATTGGTTTCTGCCTAGACGGAGAGAGCAATAACACAACAGTACCTCACCAAGGAGGAGACACAACTCAGCCTGGGATTTCAATCTTGTCAGAAACATTTTACCTCAAAAGCATATTTCTATGGTTTTTTTTCCTGGTCTTTTCATTCATCCAAAGTCTTCAGCTTCTAGTGTGAGTTTTATGATACTTCCATTATTCATGAGTTACTGAATTTCATATATAACCTAGAATGGAATCTTTGGGGTTTTATCTCTTTTTTGGATAAATCTTAACTGTAGCTAAACTTTTGGAGGGAAAAAAAAAAAATCCTAGGATCAAGGGCATGTAACTGTGAAAACCACCAGGGCTCTGAGAAAAGTTCTATCAATGTTGTTTTATAAGGAAAGCTGCTGCCATTAGTCTAAATCAGATCTACTCCCTTGCAGAGCTGCAAGCCGGGCATCTGAAACTTGTTAGCAGCAGCTGTTGCTGGGTTGGTGTTTTCATTTTTATTAGAAGTGGAATCTTTAGGTCATAACCTGTGGTTTCTAGCAGTCATTTCAAAAAGTTTTATACTTGAATGTATAGGTGGGTCAGGACTGGAGTTGAAATTTGGAAAATAACCCATATCTGCTGGTGTCATACATAGGTTATTGGGAGTGATGCCTGACCCCACAGCATCACAAGGATCAATGTTTTGTATGGAACTACAGACACATGCTGGGCTTGACTGCAGGAACCCACCTCCAATGCCAGCTGTACTTGTCTCCGAAAGCTAAACTCAAATGACTCATCAGACATACTAGATGAAATAAAGAATGTTTTGAATCTGTATTGTACTTGCAAAAATTCTTATTAAAAGTATGTCCTGAATTACAATCTTAGTTTGTGTGTGTGCAACATATTTTCATATTAGGGCACTCTACTACAGGAGCTCAGGGCTAACCATAGAGTCACAGAATGACCCTGGAGATGAAGCAGTCCTGTGCAGGGCCAGGAGCTAGAGATGGATGATCTTTGTGGATCCCTTCCAACTCAGGATATGCTATGATTCTATGATTGAATGGTTCTGTGAAATTGCAAATCCTACATATTGGTGATCACCTACAGTTTATCTAAGTCACCCAATAGACAAAGCACTGGAGGTTTGTCTCCTGCCCTGTGAAGAGAGCCTCCTCACCTCTGCAACAGCCCCAAGTACAAGAGCAGATTAGTCACAAACTTTTGTCCCATTGGCCCTTTTTTTTTTAACTTTCTGAACAGTTTGAATCAGGTTATAGCTTAGAATTCTTTGCTTACTTATTTTTATATTGCAATTCAACTCTTCAACTTGTTTTGTTTTAAACATAAATATGTTTTTTAGTAATAAGGAAGGCATCTAAAGAGGTTTGGCTGAAGTTTTGCATTACGAAAATTTGGAATGTTGAAAAAAGATATGAAAATATCACTGGCTGCAAAAGCCAGGCAGAAAGTGGAAAAATAATCTTTCCAACATTTTGTAGATTAGAAACTCATAACAATGAATTATATATCTGAGTTATCTTTTATTTCCCAATAATTTCTATAAAAAGATATCAGGTCACGGAAAGAATTGCAACAGAGTTCCATGTCTTTGTCTCATTGAGACCTTTGAAGAACCTGCAATTTGTAGATGTAGGAGTTGGTGGAAGGATATTTTACTCTTACATAAACACTTCTGCTGTTTCTTAACAATCCTAAAGTAAAATAGTCCTTCTACTACTGTTTCCTCATTCCTATCAAGTAATTCCTTTAGAACCTTCTGTACAAATCTTATACCTCACATTCTTTGTAGCAACAATTCTCCAGACCATTTAAATACAGTCTTTGCTTTTTTTAAAAAGTTGTTTTGAAAAGGTCAGTTGTTTCAAAAAATCTGTACAGATATGTTCTCAATTTGAAACTAATGTATGTTACACAGCTCTGTCTCTGGGTGATTTCATTTTTTTCTCTGCATGTGACGCTCAGACTCTGATTTTTAGAAGAAAGTTAATAATAGAAATTGACAAAGTGAGTTTTGTATTTTTCATTTGAACAGCAGGAAAATTCATGCAGCACTTGACATGAAAGAAATGAGTAAGTTGTTCCAGCACAGCATCCTTACCATGATCAATATTTTTTTAGACTGAGGATTTCAGGTTTGGGTTCAAAGCAACACTTTTAGCCATTATCATTTCAGGAGCTGAAAAACAACCCCTTACATTCCATATCTATCTCTTCTGAGGTGCATTAAATCATTATTTGTTTATGACATTGAAAGACTACCAACAAAACCAGGTAATGGATAAGGCTTTTATTTCGTCAGGAAAAATGCAAAGCAGTTGCTTTTCCTGAATGATTTGAAACCACAAATCTGTAAAACAAAGGTAATTATCAAGTTACACAGTAATGATTGTGTTAATTCTTAAAAAAATTGCAGTAACTGAATTTCAGAGATATTCAGAACCCATACTATGCTTATAGATTGTTACTCTTATAATCACATTAGATTTATGATGAAGAATGGTTGCTTCTTCAAGACACAATGATGTTGTAATGTTTGTCATATATCAGGCCATTATAAAGAGGTTTATTAAAGTCCAAATCCTATCTGATACTTCTAAAACTGAAAAAATCCCCAAACCAATCAAGCAAAAAAAGCCCTGAGTGTGTAGCCATCTATTTAATATCATCAGTTAAAATAAAGCAGTATTAGAAAATGGCATCTTTATCAAATATATGTGTTAGAATATAACAAAGAAAGGCAAAATATTTACAACTTCACCATGCGATTTTCAGGTATTTTTCAAGTCTCCTTTCCTGTGTGCTGCTCAGGGGAACCGAGCTGAAGGGAATTCACAGTGAGAGTGTTAATTCATCTGGGGTTTCTCTCCCTGTTACCTCTGCATAGGGAGGACAAGCCCAGTTGTCCACTATGACGGCTTTGGCATCTGCACCTCTATAGATGTTTGTGGTTGCATGAGAAAGTAGAGTTTAGAAAGTCTGAAACCTTTCTTTGCTTTTCATCCCCCCAATGAGTACACCTCATCAGAGGAAAAAGAGTGGAATTGAGCTGGTGTAATGAACTCATTGTGTTTTAGCAGTTGGGGTTGGAACCTGAGACATGCAAGAGCAGAAGAGCAAGTTTTTACTTCTTCTTCAGGTAACACTGAAAGTTTGTCCCCGGAAGGTGCTGGCTCATCTGGGGGTGACCTTGCAAAGCACATATGTGTTTAAGTCACTTTGGGATCAGAACTAGTCTGCTCAATATCTTATTTGTTCTAATCCTAAATCCTGGCCCTAGAAGCCATAAAACATTTAAGTTGACCATTCATCAGAAAAAAACAAAAACACACCCTCCAATGAATTATTTCACTGTCCAATTAACATGAATGATGGACATCAGGGCTTTTGGCCCCCACAGCAAACGATATAGTTCTGTGATTTCTGCAGTCGTGTTAATACATTTCAGGCACATGAACTGAGACATTTTCATCTTATGGATCACGGAAGAGTTGATCTGTCCTTTGCAAGGAACTTTAGAAAGAGCACTGAAGAGTTGTCATTACTTACATGATACTTCTTGTGCACACAGAAACCAGATTCATTTACCAAGAACATAACCCTGACAGCTGCCAGTGTATATTAGCATTGGTTGGATTTAATTTGTTGGTTTTATTCTCTGTTTCTATGGAGTTTCTACAACAGGTCACGCTAACTGCAGTGAGAGTGATGGACATGGACATTTCATGAAGTTCTTGTTCCTGAGTTTGTCTCAGGTCTGAAGACAAGTGGTGGCTTCTTTACAGAAGGAAGGAACCAGGCTCAGGTGTGTTCCCTCAAGCTACTGAAAAGTGAGACCATCATTTAAGAGGTCTTTGAGTGGCATCTAAATAAATTACATATATGGTTGTATCAACATTTTACACTATTGTGAGTCAAATCACTTTAATGTAAGATTAGCTCCTGATTCTTAGTATACTAAACCTTTAATAGACTTACAATTTTGAAATTGAAAAGATCAAAGCAATCGTAAGCAGTGTGTATAATACATAGTTTGGAAAGACTGGAATCTTGCTAGTATATATTTTTCTTTATTTGTTAATCTGCAGGGAAGGAGCAACATTCTGTAATAACAGAGGGAAACAGGATTTAGCTACACAATATGGTATTCATAAGTCAGTTCCAGCCTATTCCCTCCCCTTTCTTCTCAGACACTCATAACTTTCTCAAAATAAATTTGAGGGGCTGGAACTATCCATGCTTGGATTCAACTGAAAGGTAAATGTTTGGGGTTTTATATTATTTTTTTTTATGTTAAGATGATTGAGTATGAATTAGTCAAGAGTGAACCTAGCACATTTTTTCTTGTATGTTTCAATTAAAAATGTAATTAGGACAAATAAAAAAATGATTAACAATTAAAGCTTGAAACACAGACCTGTGAACATGCCTACGTGCATTTATATTAGGGAGCAATGTTATTTGTTTTGAAGGCTTCATGTGGCTGCAGTTTTATGTAGAAAGTTGAGGATGTGTTCAGCTGTTTTAAAATTGAGGACCATTCTTTAATTTTCATGTAATAACCTAATTATCAAGCAAAATGTGTAGGAAATGTTGAAGGAATATGAAAAGCATAGGTATATTTCCTAGACAATTTCTTTTTTTTTTTTTTTTCTTCTTTTATTTCCCAGTGGTTCTTTTATTAACTTAATCTCAGTTTAATCTATATCTTTCCAAATTTAAGCAGCTGGAAGACAAACCACTGAAACAATTTTCCTCAAGTCTCAATGAGATCGATGAAAGAAATCAAGTTTAAAGGAAACCAGACAACTAAGTCTAAAGTCATATATGCCTGAACTCAGCACTTGCATTCAATTTAGGAGAAACACGACAACTGGATCCTAAACATTTCAGTATTTCCCAGGTCTGAGATAGTTTAAAGTGACAGCAGTTTGAATAAGAAGCGTGACAGGAATTTGTAAAAGGTGTTGTTATTCATATTATTTTTGTTGTTGTATTAACGGACAAAATAAGTGGGAAAAGGGAAACTGAATTTTGAGATGGAGGTAATTCTGAAAGTTTAATCTGAAGTGCTACAATTTCTATCTTCTTAGTGCTAGATATTTAAACTTCTTCTTTTCAGAATACAGAATTACAAAGATATTTTATATTTTTTTACATCCAGCAAATCAGTATGAAACTATTGCATTCTATGATTTTGTGCAAAACCGGGAGAGGGATATATCTATTTTGCACTGGTTGTAGATATGCTGATCAAAATTCTTATCATCAGCACAACTTCCCGAAGCTGTAGGTCCGATAGCAACAACTCATTACAGTGCATTCTTCTGGTGTTTGATAAACACAGAAAAAATCCTTGTGTTTACCTTAAAATATGTCCATGTTTATGACTTTCAGAGCATCAGATTTCAGTCTTAAGTCTCATATTTGAATGCCACAACTTATATTCGGATTGCTTTACCCATTTTTATCAGTTTTAACCAGTGAATTAGCATACTGGCAGAGTCCAAAGTTTTATCCCAGTTTGGGTTTTTTGTTTTTTTTTTTAACTTACTTTAGCAAGTGAGTTTCAGGATCCAGTCTACAAATTCTGATTGATTTGGCACAATGACAGATTCTGATTACTTTTTTTTCTCCCTCCATGTCACAAAATCTGTCTTTCATGACTTGTCAAACAGTCTCTGATTAATTTGGCCGGGTGATTCATGGGGCAGAATCCAGCCTATTTCTTTTGCGTTTCCCAGGATGTTTTTCACAATTCAGTGTGCACACTCCAGTACCCTGGCACTGCTCACTGGCAGAGCCCAGTGTGCTGCTCCTCATCCATGGCTGGGGACTTGTGCTCAGCTCGATTCTGCTGTGAACATTTCTAACCAATATGTAAACCCTCTGCTTGTCAAGATCTCTGCAAAATATTTTCCTATTAACCATTTTGATGTTGTCTTGTTTGCCTAACAGAGGATGCACCCTGGAAGTGAAAAGGCAACTCAGTAGATTATCAGTGTTTAACACAAGATGACTCCATAGTGTTGCACTTGTGGTCAACAGTGATGAAGGTAGCTATTTTGACAGGAAAACTAACATTGAAATGGCATGGATATGTGACTCTGTGCATGACTTCAAAGAAAAAGGATTTAGAGAAATGGAGAGGACCTGTTTTAACTGTTTATCTAGTTTTTCTCCCCAAATACATTACAGTCATTAGAGAGGAAAAGTAGAGGACGGCAAACTTGATTGTACCCTAGATTTCGGTCAACCATGTATGACTGGAATTTGCCAAGTCTTCTCCATTCATCAACATCTGTACATACAATGCAAACAGAATTGTCCCTCTTTTTTCCACAGCTTGACTGTTTGGGACAATTGCTGGATCTTTAAATTGGTCGGTGAAGTTGACATGTCTGGGAAGGGTCAGTAGAATCTACTGGATTCTTTAACTTCTCATCTAATCAGAAATGGAGAAGTATCTTAGAGCCTTTCAAAATGAAAGAATGTTTAAAACAAGGTCTTGGCATAGAAGTCATTAAGCCAGCTCGGGTGTCTGTGCCAGCCCTGGCAGCTTCTCTTCAACACACCTGACCTTACTCTCTGGGCTGCTCTCAATCCATTCTCTGCCAGACTGTGCTTGAGTTTGGGATTGCCCCACCCCAGGTTTAGGACATTGCACTTGGCCTTGTTGAACTCCATGAGCTCTGCATGGTCCCACCTCTCAAGCCTGTCCTGGTCCCTCTGGATGACATCTCTTCCCTCCAGTGAGTCAACTGCACCACACAGTTTGGTGTCATCAGCAAAGTGGAGGAGAGTGCACTCAATCCCACTGTTCTTGTTGCCAGCAAAGGTGTTAAACAGCACCCAGCCCAAGACGGATCCCTGAGGAACACCATTGAGGAACACCATTGAGGAACACCAATGAGGATCACCAAACACTCAGATTTCAATCACTGTTGTTAACAGAGGTGGTGTTTGAAGGCCCTATTCAAATCTTCACTGACTTAGATCACTCCTGCCACAACATTTTCCTGTGAAAACAAAAGGAGTGATATTAGTGTACTTATTTTAATTTTTGTCATCAGCTCAGGCTATTTTAGAAGTTTCCTGTACTTTGTGCCATCTCAATTAAACTTGGCCAAGAGTACTACAGCAAGTGGGTTGCAGACCATGGTTGGTGTTAGCTAGCATAGTCTGGTATGTGAAGGCTATTTTAAATACAGCCAAACAAATGGTAAAACCCATAAACTCATCCCACTGCTCAAAATGGAACAGAAGATGAGTGAACCTTTGAAGTGAAAGGTGAGCAAACCTACTGTACTGCTGTATGATCTTTAAACCATTTCCCTTTCCTGCCATGAAAGAGCTCTCTGAAGTGCATCTGCTTCACTTCCCCGCTCTTTGCTCAACACACGACAACTATTTCTCTGCTTTGCCCTTCCAAAACAAACAGATTTTCTTGTTAAGAAAGGGAAGGAGTACCAAAATTCATTTCCCTTCCTGAATTTTATGTCCAAGGGGTGGTCTGTAGCAATGAGCCTCATGGGCACGGATTATTCCATATGGCTGATGTCACACCCCAGGGTGACTCAGGCTTCCTACCCTGAGTCTCCTAAGAGCTTATCTTTCCCCACTGACTACAGGGGGAGCCAGCAGTAATCAGGACCCTGATCAAGGTGACTCAGTGACTGGGAAACCCAAGGGAGCTGAATCATAGCCTGAGGGTTACTGAGTAGATTATGAACACAATGTTGCTTTTTAGGATTCAGCCTTGCATTTTCTCTCAACCATGTTGAACCAGGGCTGAATGCAGTGTTTTTTTGGTTTTTTTTTTTCTGATATCCAGGGATATTACTTATGCCCCTAGACATGAAATATGAAAAAAAAACCAAAAAAAACAAACAAACAAACAAACAAACANCAAAAAAAAAACAAAAAAAAAAAAAAAAAACCAAAAAAAAAAAAAAAAAAAAAGGAAATACTTCCAACTACCCCCTTTCTCAAACAAACTAAGGCTTCAGTCCTGTGCTGTGAGGATCTCTTTGGAATGCAATTTGTTGAATGAGATTTTGATAAATGATGATTCTACCATGCAAGGAAATAATAATCCACATCATTGTTTTAACATTCTTTAACAGTCTTCATGCTCTGCTTCTGCAGTATACAGTGTTTCAGGGTAAAACACTGTGTCTTCTTTAAAGCAGGAGGGCTTGACAGTTATTTTGAGAATGGATATCATAATATGAATTGTATAAACATGCACAGGAGCATTTAAAACTAGCAGCATCTGAATATAACTTTGCAAAGTTAAATTACTGTAATGTCAGGAGGATAAGAAATGTGTTCAGTGTTATGAAAAGAACAGATATCCTTGTGCCATATACAGTCCTTATCATTTAATGACATAACAATGTTTTGCTGTTAGGGAAGCGATCAAATTTTTTAAAATGTAAATAACCTTGTCTTAAATCTATTCCACTCTGATCACTGTGTGACTGTAAAAAAAAAAAAAGTGCAGCATAATTTTTAAATGGTTTTCAGTCTAGTGGAATAGGTGTCAGTTGTGGGTGTCTTTCAGACGCTGGAGGTCTTAATCTGAGCAAAGGAGATCAATGCACAGAACAGGAAGGAAAAGTCATTGCAAGAGGCTTTAAGAAGTTTTAGGCTTCTCTTCCCCTCCCAACCCTTTCACTCCCCTGTGATCTTAAAAACAAACTGTTGCCCTTGGCAGTGCTGTTTATATGTTACAGAGGATTTCTTCACACTGAGGTAAGAATTAAACTAAAACTAAGTATCAGAACTGTTTGAGGTCTTCCACCAAAGCCCCCTGAACCCCATGTAAAGGCTCCTGAGTTTTGTTTTGTTTTAATTTTTCAGCACGCCAACTATACGTCCTCAGCACTGAGCAGTCCTCGGATTCCTTCTGCTGTTTACTTTAAAGTTTTGCTCATTCCAGCCTTTTTCTGTGGCCAGGACGGTTGGGTTGAAAAGCTATAGAAATCACACGTCCTAAGACTGTGCCTGTACCACAGAAACTGGAGGTTTTGCTCTATCCAAAACCAGAACAGCTTTTTGACAGAAGAAAGCAACATCCTACTACAGTTCTTAGTAAAAGAAGCTCAAATCTGATGTGGCACGTAATTTGATATTCATGACTCTGTCAGCATTTATCAGGGTATGTGAGACCAGATTTCAACCTCTGGTGTCTTCTGGACATAGCGATTTAATTGTGATAATACTGAGAAGCTCTCTAGAAATCAGCATCTCACACTAAACAAAACAGAGAGGCTCAGAGAGATTGCAGCCTAAATTGATCAGGCAGGTGAAGGAGGAGAGGGGAAATAGGTACCAAAAGAGGTAAAACAACCACCCTGCAAAGTAGGTCCATAGAAGACGGATAGAACAAGAGGAAATGGCCTCAAGATATACTGGTGGTTTAGATTAGACATCAGGAAAAATTTCTTCCCCACGAGGGTTGTCAAGCACTGGAACAGCTGCCCAGGGAACTGTAGGGGTCACAGTCCCTGAAGATGTTCAAAAAAGCAGGTAAATGTGGCACTTAGGAACATGGTACACTTGGAAGTGATAGGCTAATGGTTTGACTTGATCTTAGAGGCATTTTCTGACCTAAACAATGATATGATTCTACGATTCTAAGATGTGGAACTGGTTTTCAGCCCTCTCAGCTGCCATCACGTTCATGCAACAATCCCCAGTTTCAAGTTAAGGCCTCCACTGCCAAATACAAGGCTGGGTCAGGAGACAAAAAATACTAAATAATATGTGCGTTGCTTGGACTCTGAGATTGACCATGGATCGTGGTAACTGGGGCTGGATTGCTGATCCTGATTCCATTGCTCTGCCTGAATGTGCCGAAATCTGCTGCTGTGTCACAACAGTGTCTTTGGAACAGCTTCGTGTCAGTGCTGTGTGAGCAACCGTACGCCCCAAATCCAGCAGATCATTCACACAAGCCCCCAGAATAAACCATCATCTTCAGTTTTCTTAGAAGAAACTCTTGAAGATAAGGTGGGGAAGGCTTTCATGACTACTCACAAAAGAGATTGACTGAATGCAGGATTTTCGTTAGAATGAAAACAACCCCGATCCAAATGTCAGTGAGCGTTTGCTTGACTTTATGTTCCCTAATCGTAATTTTTCAGTTTCAAATCCTTTGAAGCTCAATTTTTTTACACTTTTTGGTGCTAAGGTGGGAAGGATTTTGATAGACTGTTTGTTCTCTAAGAACAAGTGCCTTTTCTGTTTTTTAATTTGTTTTGTTTCAAGTTTGGTTATATAATGATTCATAACTATACTAACACCCACAGACAGTGTCTCTAAAAAATGATTTAAACAAAATGTACTGCATTTTGCACCTTTTTCCATTGTTCTCAAGAACTGCATTTTTTCTCATTCAGCTTTAACAAAGATCAGATTGAGCTGGAACTTGGGTAAGAGAGGTGATAAGTTTGCAGATAATAATGCATCTCACCAGTCATGAATTGCACAAATTAATCTTCAGATAGGGGCATGTCATTCAAGAATTTACATGCTAGCACTTTAATTGTCAGAAGCTGGTTTCTATTAGGCAGATGGACTGAGAATGAGTAACAGCATTTCCCATTAGTGGAGGGAAAAAGAAAAATTAAGGTAAGTTCAAAAACATTAAGAAAATGCTTTAATAATGTTGTTTAACTCAGCTTGTAATGAGAAAAAGAGCAAGATATTAAGTGAATTAAGACCAAATCTGCTTTGCTTAATAAATGCTTTCTCTCTGCTTAGAACAAAAGATGTGTATGGAAAAAGATAGTGAACGAAAGATGTATTATACAGTAAAAAGTGTGAGAGAAGGAAAGATCTATTTAAAGGAATACTTTGAAAAGGGCTAAAAGAAGTTCTGTGAAAACCAGTGCCATTTTTTTCTTTTTTTCCTTTTTTTTTTTTGTTAATGAAATTTGAATGTTTCATTTTTTTCCGACCCATGCTGGTAAAAAGTCGGGTTTTCCCTCCTGTAATAAAATGGACCAGAGGGGCCTTTGCTCTGTGAGTGGTTTGATTTGCATAGGGAAAGAACGTGGCTGCCAGACACAGGCCACAAACTGGTCGCTGGTTTTTGTGCTGCACTCAGATATTTTAGAGTTTCAGAGCATAAATTGGGCCCCGTGTGGGTCTAGAAAATTCCATGTCCACACTGTGGTGTGCCCTGGCAAAGTGTAACCCTCTGTTCATGGGGAACCAACCCTCTGGGAAGTGCTGGAACAATCCCAGCTCAGCCTGGCGATGCTGTTTCACGCTCTGCCCTAAATAAACATTAAGATATTAAAGAGTCACAACAGGCTCAAATTTCCAAGAAGAAAAGGATTTGGGCCACATCCTCACTCGGGATAATCTGGTTTCCAAGAGCAGATATCAGTGAACAGCACTAGTTTACATCAAGTCATTTGATGTAACAGCCTTCCACAAGCTTTTTTTGTCATTAAGGGCTTGTTAAATTGCTAGGCAAAGCTCTGCAGGTCACAATGATGATAGTACTTTGTACTATTGTTCTTTGTAGTTGTCATCTGAAAGCATTTTTAATGTATTTATTATGCTTAAAAAAAAGTAAATTATGAGGGAGCAACCCAGAGGTAGCTCAAAATTATTACAACCTGTTGTTTTGCAGGTGAATAAAGGAAAATGAATCCATTTTGCCTAAGGTTACTGTGAACCAGAAAAAAAAAAAGGATTAAACTCAAGGTGATATGACTACTAATCTTTGGCTTTAATAACTGAACTGCAGCAGGTCCCACCTAGGCTCAGGATTCTTGCTTGTCATTTAGACAAGTAATTGAATAAAAGCTAAAGCAAAGAATCAATCCTCATTCTTGTTACATTTAGGGGTATTTCTTATCATAGATCTAAATGTGACATAAAACCCTAATGAATTTCATCGGCAGTAGGATATGTTCTACATGCTGTTTCCTGACCACGACGAAAAACTTTAGCCTTGATCAGTCAAAATAAATACATAAACACACAAAACTTGTTATTTAAAGAGACAATTTGTTTATGTGTATTTAGTGTTGTATATATTTGAGTTTGCAGCAACAGAGGTTCAGGACTTCAGAATTAATTTGTCCCTCTCCTGCAACACTGTCCAGATACTCAGGGGCTGAGGAGTTCTGCTGTCATGCATGGTTTAAAAATCATTTACATACTTACAGAAAGTATTGAAGCATTTTATCTTAGCACATGAAATTACTGACTTTCACCATGCTATCTCATGTTTTTATCTATGATTGCTCTGATCATCTTAGCTTTCTGTACTATCTGTGGAAATATACGACAAACTCTCCATTTTTGTTATAATTTCCTCAAAAAAACCCTGTGGCTAATCTGTAATTTATTTGCTTGCTGTTCACATATTTTCTACACCTTATTTTTCTACAGTTGTTTAGGGTTTTTTTTAAATTCTGTTTTCTATTTTTTAAATTTCATCATGAGGATTTTTTAAGAGAAACACACCGATATCCCAATTCTTAATGCCTAATAGCAATTGATGTCCTAATTAAAAATGGTCCTCTATACCTTGGACTGACGAGATATTTTGCCTCAGAAATATTTTCACATTATCCCACAGAAATATTTTTATATCACAGAAATATTTTTATACCAAATATACAGAATAATAACTCATTTTTGCTGAATAATAATTTCTGAAATAAGTCATTAGGAACAACTAAATGTTTTTACTTAAGTTCAGTGAAACTGAAATTTTTTGTATGTTTTCTTCTTCTCACTAGAAACTGAGTTTGAATGACTTTTGAACAATATTTGGTCTTCTTTTGAGAAAGAAGAAAACTACAAAATTCATTAATCCTATAAGTAAGGATTGGATTATATTTTCCTTCACTATTTTAAAAATGTAATCTTAGTAAAGACTCTAAGGAGAGGTATATACATGAATAGTTACTTTCTGTTTTGGTTTCTTTGCTAGTTATCTCATAAAACTCCACAGTCTTTAAGAACTGCATATACATGTTTGAAGAAAGGAAGATAAAGTTCTAATCTTCATGATTTATCACCAGTTCTAAAGCATCACTCAAAAAAAAAAAAAAACAACCCAAATCAATTATCAAATTTGGGGTTCTTTTTTGTTTAGAAAGGAGTAGAATCCTCCTTCTTTCTTTTATTTATCTTCTCCCCTATCTCCCTGCAATTCTTACAGGCCCCTGCTATGCAACTCTACTTTGTTGTAGGGAATATTACAAGGGTGTTCACGGGAGTATCTTCTGGCCATCCCCTACATGGATGCACACTTCCAAATTATTCTTCCAGTGTAGACTAAGAAGATAAATGAGCTCTCCTACTGCTTAATCGATGTTGTTTTTTAAAATTAAGCCTCTAAATGAAGTTAGATGGACTGAGTCCTAAAAACACCCATTTCCCTTTACTGTTCATAAAGGGCACCCGTGGGGACCAGCACAGTGTTCATGTGCACGCACAGTCATATCCCCCCTCAACTGCTTCTTCCTGTCTTGGGTAAAGATAAGGCTTATCAGACAGAAAGCCACTTCCATGCACCACCACTTCGTGCTGATGGGAGATTCTCGTGTCTAGGAACGTCATCAGTTGTGGCCAGAGTTTTCTTTATGTCATGGCAGCTTATTAGGCTGGTGGCTGATTTCAAACCTGTTTTTTTCCAGTGACTTCACTAAGATTTAGATCAAATGCCTTGAGCTCCTTGTTGTCCAAGATCTTTTGCTGAACACAGAAAATCAATCCCCTTTACACACAAAATGCCTGATTGACAGGATATGCATGGCCAAGATAGAATGGGCTTTGAGCAAACTGCTCTAGTGGAAGGTGTCCTTGTCCATGGCAGGGGATTGGAACTAGATAATCTCTAAGGTCCCTTCCAACCCAAACCATTCTATGATTCTGGGTTTTTCTGATTCTATAGCCGAAGAAATACTATATGCTATTTGTTTGGATTGACTCACAAAATGACGTGATGAAGCCATGAGTAAACTTCCTGAACATCAAAAGATAGAGTTAAACCAAGTTTCCTATGGTACATGTTGACATAATGGTGTTTTAGGCCTTGCTTTCCATTTTTTAGTGAAAGGCACAGCAGAAACTTGTGTTGCTGAGCAGCAGAGAACACAAACTTCATTCAGTGCTAAATAAGAAACAGTTTGAGCACTTCAGAGTTTATGAGGAATGCAGAGGAGCCATTTCAGGATCAGTCATGGTTCACATTGGTAGATATTTGGTAACTAACCAGAAAAATTGTGTTAAGAGTCATCCAAATCCTGTTGTAGCCAACCAATAAGTAGAATACATTCTGCAAAACAGAACAGTTACAATCCCATCCTTTGTGTGTTTGATTCAAGCACACCAATGTTATAAACCATAGGCTGATAAATGGACCTCAAATATCGGTAAAAGAACAGAGTTTTCATCCATGCATAACACAGAAACAAATTGTTGAACTTACTCAATTCTAAAGGCCTTTTCCATAATTTTTGCTCATGCAAAAGACTCCTGAGGCAACAAGACAGCTTACCTGCCAGCTTTGACATTTCTATAACCAAAGCAATATTTCAGAAGCCTCACGCAATAAATCTGATGTGGATTTGAATTTCCCGAAAGTAATAAATGATCCAATTAGAAAACAAACAAAAAGGTGAGAATAATTACGCTGTTTATTCTTCCATGATGATAAGGTGAGCTTGACAAGATAGAATGCTTTTCCTAAACCCAGAGTTTCTCTGTGCTTGCAATTGATCTTAGGAGTTAAAGATTCTGTTTGCATTTTTAACGTGCCGAGGTAAAATGTATTGCCTTGATAGAGATGTTAAGAAGCAGTTTGCTTACAGTATCTCTTACCCTTCATTTTCTATTCCTCTCACTTATTGCAGAATTTCAAAGGCATTTGGGGATATATTATCTGTGTAGAAGTAAGTCTTACACTGCAATGATTTACAGTAGCACAGCTTTTAAAATCCTTTTTCAACAGCTTTTCTCTGCACTTAATCATTCACAAATGCATTGTTAATTAATTACACAGATTATTTTTAATGAAAAAAAGATCACCACAAAAAGAAGGCTGTTTTTCCAGCTCCCTTTTTGTATTTATAGGTGCAATCTGAACCAAGGACTGTTCTGTTAGGCATCACAGTTTGCAATTCTCTGATTTTTAGATTTTCTGAGGATTGATTGTGCATAGTTTGAAAGAACCAAAGGTAGAATGTGTGCAGCATTTTCAATTGACGTTTGTGAATCCAATCCAAAACCAGCTATGCTTCCATAAGTGTAGGTAGACACCCTTTGTGGTAAAATTAGGACCCAGGGTTGAGAAAATATTTGACCTTGCATCATCTCTAAGTAGTTTTTTATAGGTACATCTGTTATGTATATGATCTGTTGTTTGTGTTTGCTTGAGGTATGTGTTTCAGGACACCTTCTCCCCATGCGTGTCCATTCATCCTGGAGCATAAAATCATATAATAATTTGAGTTGGAAGAAACATTTAATGTTGTCCAGACTACCCCCCCTAGATACAAGTTTCCAAAGAGATGCCTAACTAGGCAACTAAGGCCAAGTCAGATGGATCCTTACTTTTGGGGATACTAATAAAAAAGCTCAAAAAATTGTTTTTTGTAGAAAAAAAAAATCTGGCTTTGTCAAAAAAAAAAAAAAATTCTGAGGCCATCACATTGATTAATTGATTGGCTGTTTGCTGGCCATGCCTCCTTCAGATGTTCTGGGTTTCTTTGATTTTTAAGTATTGGTGATTGATTTAAACAAAATTCATCAAAAGAGTTGAAGTTCTGAAGATATTGAATCCTTAGGAATTCTTTAAAAATAGGTGTCTGAGCAATGAGAAATTCTCAATTAGTCTGGACTGAGAGAAAGGCCTCAGTATGGCTTGGTGCCAGAGAGGTCATGGAAGACAGCAGTTAATGTCCAGCCTGTGGTAAACCTACACTGAAAGTCTTCAGAAAGTGACTTCAGTAATTTCACAGGTCACAGAACTTGCTTAATAAGCTTTTCTTTTACGTGTGCAGTGGAAAACAGAAACCTGAGCCCATAAAGTGGATGTGTCGGTTTAAATTTGATAATAATAACAGCAATAGCATCAATTTAAGAACACACAAAAGAAAAGTAGAAAAATATTAAAAAAGACAGAGAATCTGCTGTTTTTCACAGAACAGTGGCTCCATGTTTCCACTGTGCTGTATTTGTGCTTGTTTGCACCAAGTGAGGTGGGAGTAGAAGGAGCCCGCGTCAGGATGGAGGACAGTAATGATTTCCACCCACATTGCTCTCTGATGGTGTTGAATCAACCCCAGTAACTCCACTCCTGAGTGCTGAGGTTGCTCTAAATATTTTCAACACAAGGTTTTGTTTTGCTGAATGTCGTAAAAAAAGGGCTGCAGATTTATTGTTTGCAGAGTTTTACTGTTTTTTCCCCCACTGCATGGCTAGGAAAATTATTTCATTCTTATTCTAATGTTGTGGGCTTCAAGAATAGATCTCCTTGCCCAGCATTCCTGTGAAATATGAAAGAGATGCCCTCTGCAGCAAGCTTAACACTGCTATCATCTGCATAATAAAGATAGTCTGTATGTATAGAATATGCACACACACATATAAATTTATACTGATATACTGTGTGGGCACAAAGATAAACGGAGTAAGAATCACAGCAGCAAAATAGAAGAAGAGACTTGTAACTCAGTGACTGACACCAAGAACAGATCTCATCTGTCAAATGACTGAATTAAGAGGCTTTTATGAACATCTCTTCTAGGACAAAGTACATTATATGTGTGAAATGAATGTACGCAACCTGATAGTGTGCCATTTCCCTAACAATTTAATAAAAATAGTTGTTTCTCATTCTTTCTTTTTTTTATTCCCCTTGGCAGTTTTCGCTCACCTCTTGTCCCTGGGAAAAAAAAAAAAACAAAACAACGCATTCTCCAAAATACATGTGCTAAATTTTGCAACTCATTATGTGTAAAATTATCTACTTAGTCACAATTTCAGATGCTCTCAGAGCCATTGAACACATCTCAAAAATAATTAAAAATAATAGAGTTACATCAGAGACATTCTTCTCCCAGGTCTGTGGGGAATTTACTTATGTGGTTGCAATTGTTTCTTTTTGAGGTAGGTAAAGAATGGCAAAGAGGTGCAGAAAACTTAACATTTATCAGGATTACATCAGCAATGTTATTTCCACAAACACTGGTTGTCAAGGACCTGCTAATGGTGTGTCTGCTTATATTCAAATGCAGAACCAAATATCAACCTACTTAGTGAAGCAGGCAATCATTATCTTCTAGTGGAAATTGTTTGATGGTCGATCTTGCTAATGAAAGTTTTGTCATTGGCATAGGGCCCTGATTCAGAAAGGCACTCACATATCTCTCTTTATTCATGTGATTGTGTCCCTGTTGAACTCAGTGGAACCACAAACATGCTCAGGTTTCATGTGGGATCCAGAAGTTTGATGAATCAGCACCTGAGCAGCAACAAGAAAATGCCCTTAACTGTGGAATCATGTCAATGACTCTAAAAACTCGAATTTTTCCAGCTAAAACTTCCCTCTAGGAAGAGACAAAATATTCTGCACTTTGCAAAGTGTGTGTTTACATTAAAACCCTGTTCTTCTTAACTTGATGCCTTTTTTCCATGTAGCAGAAACTGGTGAATTTCAGCTTGGTTTATGCAGTTTTTGTCAAACCCACTGGGGGTTTCTGATCTACCTTTTTAGACAGGTTAGGCTCCAGTAAGCAGCAGCTTGTAGATTCTAGTTTGAAAACAAGTTTTTTTTGAATTGACACTGAAATTCTTGTTTGATTGAAGAGGACGGTGGAACTTTTCTAAAGCTGAGGTCAAGACAATGGCTTGTCCCTCTTTAAAGCAGTTTTGAGTCCCCTAACACCACGAAGGCATCACCGAAGGAACTACAAACCAGGATTTTTTGCATCATGGTCAAGTAGAAGAAACTTCTCTTTATTTTTTTTAATGGGAAAAAAAAGGGGGTAAAAAAGCAAAACTTAAATAAAAGGGTTGGATTTGCTTATGTTCTTTGAAGCTTTTCTTTGTAGGCAAGAAATCAGTGTGCAGAGAGGGGAGAGGGGAAAAGAAACCAAAAATAATTTAAGAAAACACTGAATTCTGTCTTTGAATTATATAAAAGCAGCTGCATTTGATTTAATTTTTCTTTAGCATAATGTGCTGTATAATCACTGGCTTCATCATCCCCTGGGCCCAAGCTTCCTCTTAGCACAAGCTGTGGGAGCTGTGCCACAGAGTTCAGTGGAAGCAGAATTTGACCCATGCTTTGCTTTAAAAACAGAAGGTACCTCTGTCACTTCTCTCTTTTCTAAGAAACTCTTTCTTTTGAGATGCTAAATGGTCCTAAAAATCATTGCTTGTGATGCCATCAGCCTTCTCCCCTGTAAACTATCAAAAGGAATCAACAATTTACCAAAAGGTGAAAGTCCACAATCCCATGGCTCATCAGGTGGAAGGATCAATAAATGGAAGCAGGAGAAATACTGCAATCTGCTGAGGGGATTGACTACAAGACTTGTTTCAACCCCTCTGCTTAACTCAGGGCATGGCTGGGAGGGAAGGAGAGAGAGAGGAAGAGTATGAGGGACTCACTGGAGTGAGTCCATTTAAAGGCTGGCTCTCTTCCAAGATAAAGCAACTTACTTTCATGAAGGTGAAAGAAGGTTTTCCCAGGGGAAAAATTGTCCCTCAAAAAAGCATTAGTGAGAATTGAAAATGAAAACAGAGTGTTGAAAAATGCCAACAATTCCTCAGTTATCAAACAGAGTTTAATGATATGTTTGGTTTTTTTTTTTTTTCCACCTCTCCCAAAACACAACCAGAGAGGACTGTGGCGTTTCAGAGATTATTTGAGCTATTAACCGCAGACAAATAAATATTAATTGAGTCTGCTTCCATATTGAGTAAATAAGAAAATTTATAGCACCTTTACTGAAAGCAAAATCAGAAAAAAACATAGTTCTTTTAGCCTTTAAGCCTGAAATTGCAAATAAAATGAGCAAAAGCAAATAAATAATAATTTGTCTCTCCTGCCACCTGGAGAACTCCATATGTACTCTAAACATTGTTTAATTGAAACTCACAGAACCCTGGTCCAGTGCTTATTTCTTAACTGCTTGTTTTAGAGGAGAGAGCCTTTGGCCTTCAATTACAATAAATTACAGAGAGGGCAAGCATGGACAGGCAGGATTCAATAGCCTTTAGTCAGCCTCATCTTCCCAGCTCTGGAAAGCAAGGTTCTTTTTACAGTAGGACTTGACTCTGCAAGCCCTGAAGTCATGGTTAAAGATCCCATTGACTGTCTGGACACAGACACAGCCCCCCCATGCCCGTGGGGATAAGGGTTAACACTTAACTTTGCATCAAAACTGATTTGCTGCACCAAGACTTTTTCTCTTTTTCTTTTTTTTCCTTCCCAAAAGTGGGTTTCCCCCCACCCCACATTCTTCTCAATGCGGTTTCAATGTACTCATCTTCCTGAGATCACTTTTACCTGATAAAAGTGCAAAGCCCTTATGGCCTTATTTGTCAATTTGGTGTGTGGGGGGGAGAAACGGGAGATTGAATGTTGAGGTTCTACAGCTCCTCCAGCACGTGGTGATTCATTAGGACATTATGTGGTAGGTAGCTGCACTCTGGCACGCTCTAGGCATGGTGTACACCGCTGTTTGAAACAGAGCAACATAATAAATCCCTTTGTTAATAACTCTAAAGAATGACTTATGCCCTGGAAATTCCTTTTCCTCCTGGCGCAAGCAGCTATAATCTCCGTGGTGCTGCAGAACTGAGTAGACATCCTAATACCTTTACTGCAGGTGAAACAATATGCACCTCATTAGCAGGTCACAGATCAAACTATTAGCAACATGGTGGGAAGCCAGCTAGGATTTGGTGGGATTTATAAAAGGTCATCTTAGAGGCAGCATGCAAAAACACTTTTTGGTGGTGAAAATGCCTCTGATCAACTGATTTCCCACTCAGTGGGCACGGGGAAGACATTTTATCCCATTGAGCAGACTAGTTTGGCAATGGTGATTACTTGGGCTTAAAGCTTTATGTATCTCATGAAATCTGCAGCAGTTCCTCTTGATAAATTAACCTTCGTTTTGTTACATAGAAGGAGGAAGCCCATCAGCTCATCTCTGTTTCCTTTGTTCTTTATCTCTTTGCAGCATTCATAGCAGGAGGGAAAGAAGAACTAGAAAACACTGCAACATCTGCCACAAGAGAACACCCTGTAGTTGCCCCACAGTAGCCCAGGGGATCAAATCCTTAGTCCTTTTGTATAACCAGGGGAGTTAACCAATAACCAAGTTTTATCCACTTGGAGTAGCCTGGAATATTCCTCTGGATGCTCTGCAGCTGCATCAGCTAACTGCATCCTTCAACAAGTCATCATGTTCATAAATTTCACACAGTGTTTCTTTTTAAAACAAATCTATGTTGATGGTTGTAAATGTTGTGTTGGTGGCTGCAAACAGAGGTCAGCATGTTATTCTGCCAGAAGGAAAAGGAAACTGAGGCAGGAGGACAATACCCCAAGCCTATCTTGTGAGGTTTGCAGGGAGAACACAAATGTTACAAGTCCTGAAGCTACAGGAGTTTTGTCACACATGGACAGAATATTTTTAATAAATTACCTTGCCCATTCCTTGCAAGGAAACCTTGCCAACTCCTACTTTTCTAAGTTCCCCAAGAGACACGATGGTCTTTTGTCCTATGTGTGCCTATTTTTGAGGCTTGGGAGCCTCAGTTCTCCCAGGTCACTCCAAGAGTTTTGTGCATACTCCCCCAGACCATCGCGCATCCTCTGCAGAGCAGCATGGTGCTGGTGCTCCCACCAGAGAGCAGTGAGGTGTAAGATTCCCTGCCAAAATTCAGGTCAGAGATCCTCGCTGGTGTAACCAAGTTTACTTATCAAATATTTTTAAAATGTGGAGATTAGCTCCTGGCTGTGATCTTTGATTCATTCCTCTCAGCTCATAAAATAACTTTACATGCAGATGCAGCAGACAAAACGCTAAAGAAAAGGAAATAGGAAGCTTGGCTCCTGCTCATCCAATTTTCTGTTGAAAAGCACACTTGGGAAATTCCTTTTCGATTGGTCCCTCCAAGGCCTAGGATAATTATATGTGTGCATACGGTGTCAAGACCCAAACACACCAAGCTAAATGGTCCACCACATTTTAAAAAGACACCTACAAAAACATTTAGACTTATTTCACTGATGTCTATAGCAAGAAGATGTTTTGCCATTTCAGAGGACATGCAAAGCATGAGAGAGGAAGGAAGAGTGGTTCTGTGATAGCTTTACTGGTGAGAGTGGCGTGACTGTGAGAGACAGCTGGCTCACGTTAGAAAAATTAGCTTCCCTTCCTATCTAACCATGCTAGTGAGCATGGATCATTTAAGTCTTCTGAGATTTCTGATTACTCACCTGCAAAACAGAAATAATTTTCTGAATTTCCTTAAGACTCTTTATTAATTTTTCTTAAAAATTACTAAGCCTTTCACATTGACAGCATCTTTCATCTGTGTAACTTAAAGAAACAGGACACAGTGTGTCCATACAGTCAAAAATCAAGCACTTATTTAAAGTCAGGTGCTTTGGGAAGATGCAGGATATGGCAGGGTGGATCAAGAACACCTAACTTGAGAGGATGCTATCATCCAAAGAGCATACATTGGCCTGTAAGGGATTTCCAGGGGGTGAAACAGGCCAAGTGGCAGAGAAAAAGCCACATTCTCTGAGCTTGTGACAGCAAGTATCAGAATCAGTAATTTACTGTTATTTGTAAACTCAGTATTTGTGAGGGCTCTTGCCTTCCCACCCCTCGATCTCGGGCTGAGCAATGCCAGGGCTGTTCTGAGTCACTGTGCTGTCCTCCAGGAGAGGCAAAGGTGCAGTTCTTTCTTTTAGGAGCCTACACAGAGATTTGCTGTTCATGGCAAATTGATTGTGGTCATCACCTCCTGTGGGCCTGGCTACTTTGGGCATATCCAGGGTCCCTCTTTCTACAACCTCATATCTCCTTCCCCTTCCAGGACAAGATCACAGCAAGGGTATAAAGAATGTAAACAGAAATTAACCCTGTGCAAAGTGTCTGGTTCCACAGAGCTTGGAGCTCCCCACACAGACGCTGCAGCATAGTGCCATGCCATGTTCCTATCTATAAAGATTTGGTCCCCATAGGGAGCCCTGCACTCATAAAATAAAATTATTGGGGTTTTTTCTTTGCTTGGGGCTTTTTTTTTTTTTTTTTGGTTTTTGGTGGTGGTTTTTTGGGGTGGTTTGGTTTGGTTTTTTTGTTTGTTTTTGTTTGTTTGTTTGGTTTTTGTTTTTGTTTTTGTTTTTGTTTTTGTTTGTTTGTTTGTTTGTTTGTGGTTTTTTTTGTTGTTGTTGCTGGTTTATTTTTAAAGTTTCTGAAATAAATCTACGGCTATGCTGAAGTCCATCAAAACATTGTTTCTGTAGTAGAACCTGAAACTATGTGTTCTGTAGCTGACCAGTGCTAATATACTGAGTGAGGGGTGTGAGGGTAGAAAGCTCACTGGAACAGTGCTGGAGGAATGCATAAGGCAAAATAACCAAGATCCACACCAGTTTCTCCCTCACAATATTTCATTTGCTGTCCCTGGAACTGCAGTTATGTTTAATCCTTCACAGGAGTTGATTCACACCCAAAGAGAAGCCAAGAGCCAAATAAATTTCAAGAAATTTGGACACTGAGGCCACCAGGAGCAGAAGGAAAATGAGGATCTATATTTATCAGTGGTGGAACTGCATCCAGTGGATTCTGGCTCCAATATCTCACCAGTGCTCAACTGTTGAAGTTCCAGTGACAAGATTTTGGTTTCTGGGAGAGTAACTATTGGCAAAAGAAGAACAAGGTGGAGAGAAGAATAAACTAAAATTCTCCCAAATGTCTTGCAGCAGCTCTGTTCTTTAGTTTTCTGTGTTTAGCAAAAAAAAAAAAAAAGAAAAAAAAAAAAAAGGTGATATAATTTAATCTGCATGAGAATAAGTCAGAGAGAAAGGGGTGTCTCTACCACATCTGCCCAGCTGTTCTCTAATAAGATGAAGATAACAAAATTGCAGCGTGTGTTAATATTTCAGTACAGGCTTCTGCTCCAAAAGCATTCAGGAAACAAATGATCAGGTAGAGGGCTGTGCAGAGTAATTTCCCTTTTAGAAAGGGCAATTAAAACTGCAGTAGCCTTATCTCCTCACAACTTAGATTGTTTTAGAACCACAGGACAAAAAATATTGCTGAATGGCATTTCTGAGGGATTGGTAGAAATCAATATAATGTATCTTTTGTGTTAAATGCCTTAGAATCTATTTTTTCTGCAATATAAATACATTTATAATATCCCTAATGCTGATAAAATATCATCTTGATAATCTATTCAAACACCTAAGAGACTTCAGTTTCTGTTCTGACATGCTCTGAATTTCAGTTTAAAAATGCATTCTGGTTTAACTGTCATCAATAGCCTAATGCAATCTCAAAGAAACAGGCATAGGCTATTCAAATGTGTTTCCAATATAAGTTAGAGATTGTCAGACAAAGAAAAAAATAGCTTCCGAATTAAAGACATAAATGTCAAGAAATAAGAAGAGGAAAAAGAGGTGTGCGAAATTCTGATTTTTTTATTACATTTTTCTGGTATGGGTCAATTAATCATAAATCATCATAATTTTAATAAAAATACTCTACAAAGCACAGTTAAAAAGCATGACTTAGTTCATCAAGATCTAAGAAGGTCTTCCTTTGCTGTTGAAATTTTAATTATTCGCTCTTTCAATATTCATAAGTCACCTCATTCTTTAAACTGTGAGGTGAGCCACACAATCAAGATATTTAAAGATGGCAAAGACAGGAAATTTAGGGTGCTTTCCTGTATTTAAGCATTTTATTTTGTTTTCCTGTGTTTGAGATTTTGCAAGAAAAATATCTCGTTACAGTCCTATGGTCTAAAGCCTTGCTGTCCTAAAAATGAAATTCTGATGGGTCTGTGTGACTTCAGTAAGTGAAAACTTGTGAACTATGCCAGGTGTTCCAAATCTCAAAAGGTAATTAATTATGTGCTATGGTCACTGATTGTAATTAGAAAATGAAGTTTTTAAACCGATGTTAATAATAGTTATGATACATTTTAATAGTTCACTCACCAGTGAAATGATCTTTACAGTCCCTTCTAACCCAAACCATTCTATGATTCCACAAAATATCAATTGGTGAATTAGAACACTACAGAATAGATCATAAATGTAAGTAAATAGGTTTTTTGTTTTAAAGCTCAGATCAGAAATTTCAACCTGTCCTTTCCAACAAGCTAATCTTGCAAAAAGCTGTGATACTTCATCTTTCATTCCTTCTCCTACACAACAGTACCGAGGCTCAGGATGCAGTCAGTCTGCGAGTACCCTGGGCATCCTTAAACTTTGACAGTAAACAACTTCTTTGCAGCATTTTTAATGTCCCCATTTTGTAGAAAAGCAGAAGTTAAATATCAGCCCTGATGGTCTATTAGTGCTATCAGTGATATCCCTGTGTGAATGGAGAAATCAGGACTTGAAAGGACTAAATAAAATGGTTTGTGTAAGACATGGATACTTTTCTACTGCAAAAATATTTGAAAGCCTTGCAATTCTCTTTTTTGCCTCTTTTAGCCCCACAAAGGTCATGCTCAGCACCCTGAGAGACACAGAGAAGCCGTGGCAATTTTCCTTGAACAAGAGATGCGGTTCTGATAGCGGGATCACACAGCTCAGTAGTTTCATCACCATTCGGATGCTTGTAGGAGTTCCTGTTCATCAAAAGGGACCTTTAAATTTATGGTTATTCTGTGTATTTCCTTCCTTACTAAGCATTTTATGATCAGCCCTTGGGCTGTTTTTTTTTTTTTTTTTGCTTAGGACCACATTTTTTGCTTTTGTTTAACTTGTGAGTAGACTTTTCCATGAGAACCAGAAAATTCTAGATCAAGATCAAGATGTTAATTTTCATCTTGGGTAGCTCCCTTATATTCTACTTGTTTACTCAAAATATTGCCTCTTAGAGAATAATTAAGATTGGAAAAGACATCTAAAATCAACAAATCCAATCATCTTTCCATCACTCTTCTTAGTGACACAGCTATGGGTTAACTGAGGCTCTCTTGACATTAATAAGAATGAGTTAATATGTTTGCTATGTGCACTTTGAATTTACTTTTCCAGTCCTCTAAAATATTCCCAATGAGATAACCTTCAAGTCACACTGAGTATCTCTTTCTCCAAGAGTCTGGGAGGGAATTAGGGTATTGAAAAAATGGCAAAATTTTAAAATGAATTATGAGATCCTGAAGGGTTCTTGGCATCCATCAAGATTGCAAGATATTGTGGAGGGCCCCAAAGGAAACAGGACAAGTTTATTCAGGAAGATTTTTTTCAGGATCTGTGATCATGGGACACCTCCCCATTGGGAAATATAGAGAAATTTGTAAATCAGAGTGTTGTGAAAACCTAAGGGAATCTGATCACCTGCAAAGCAGAAGCCCTACACTTTCCGTGGCCTTGTTTGAATGAGACAAAACAATGGGGTGAGAAACACTCCTGGTTTTAAGTTAAAGATTTCAACATAATTTGTATTGATCTGCTTCCAGCATGAAAATATGTGGTGAGTTTCTTGCCAGAGTGGTGCCCAGCTTCAGTTTCTAGGCATTAAATCCTGTGATCTTTGTCTCTGCTGTGTTGAGTTGAACTCTTGTATATTACTCCACAGTTACTTTAACTGAAGAAACAGGCTGAGGTTCTTGGGCTGCTGCTGAGGTTTGTATCAGAGATGCCCTGTGAGGACAGATGGTCACTCTCCTTTAGTACATAGAATTGACATGGTAGTATTCACTCAAAGGTTGGACTTGATGATCTTGGAGGTCT